>JAQQST010000362.1:0-23551 GCA_028646485.1 Cryptoprocta ferox
ACAATCTACAGGAGCCAATGGACTCTAGGGCTTGCTTGGCAGCCCCTTCCCTAACTTTCTGCTCGGCCCTATGGAATACTGAACACATAACAAGACGGTTTCGTCCACCTCCTTCCAGTCTCTGCCCAGGAAGGGACACAGCCGTTGCACATGTTGCGCCCTGTCCCACCCTATTCGTGCACAACTCCCACACACACACTCATTCATAGCAGCTCGGATGGTCCCAATCAGGCCATCTCCTCTTTATCCCTTCCCATGTCCCCCATAAAAGTCACACACTAACACAGAAGGATTCGTTGCTTCCTTGAGTTCTCATCCATTGTCATTTCAGAACGTAGTTGATAAACTTCGAGTCTGCCAGGTGTGATCCTTTTCCCATATGTGAGTCGCCAAAACTTCCTGGATCTGTTCTAGATGGAAAAACATTAAAATTCTGTGGTGTTCACATCCACACAGATGGAGCGACACTGACACATGGGAGCACGTGTAGACATGGGTAATGGCACACTTGGGCACACACACACAAACACACACACAGGCAATCAACAGCAGGCTGCAATAGATGAAAAGTCATAATTCCACTGATATCCAAGCTGGTGTCAGAAGTGTGCGTCACCCTTTAGGGATCCCTCTCCATTTCCTCCATCAGGGCCTCCATTCCAGCCCCCACATAGCCTTGGACCATTTCCCAGAACAGACAGGTGGCTGTGGAAGGACGTGGGGTGGAGAGACACACGGAGGCCAGACCAGGATTCTCATCAGTAGCGCTCTTGGGCACTGGAGATCCAGTCCCAAAGTCTGACAGGCAATTCCAAACTGAAGGGGCAGGAGGAGCCCCAATAACAAGGGGCAGACAGCATGGCGGGTATTTGTGGTGGAGAAACATTGCTTCTCCAGAATTGACCCTGGACCTGCAGGCCCTCAGCCCCACTGCCTTGGGCTTCCAGGGATCCACCTTCCCGGTATGCAGCTGTGTGCAGCTGAATTCCCACAGGTTCAGTTGTCATCCTCCCACCCGCTGATCAGGCGACTTGCCTCCCAGGCTCCTACAATCCTCAGTTTCCACCCCACTGCCCAAACGAGGTCCCTTGCCCATACAACACAGGTGTCAGCACCCAGGCACTGGGGTTCTCACTGACATGTCCACCTCTCAGCTCACTGTCTCCTGGAGGCTTCCTCCCTCACACAGTACTGCAGGGGACTGGGCCCCCGGTCCTCAATGATGATCTAGTAGGACGAACAGGCCAGGTCAGCACGGGCCTCAGGAATGTCTCCCTCACAGGCCGGGGGCCACCCACATCCCCACTGCTGAGGAAAGCCTCAGGGACACCACCTCAGCAATCCTGTTCGACCCTGGGCATCTGTGCTTGCACAGCCAGTTCAACAAGTTCAGGCTGGTGGTGTCATGCCTGCAGACGGGAGGTCCACGTTCATAATCCCAGAACCAGTGGATTGGAGTGGAACAGGACGCACAGTAGCCTGCAGGAACAAACTGGATAGAGGGAGGAACCTGATGGCCAACTCCTAAACCCACCCCCTTCCTCTCCTTCCTCCGAAACATTCTCTGCAGGCCGCGGCCCCACACCATCCTGGGACACAATCCCCACCAGCAAAGTGAAGGTGGTACTCCTTAGTGAACCCTGGGTTCTGGAAGTATAGGTTGTCCGCAAAGGAAAACTTCAACCTGCAGCGGTATTTGGGATGGCCCACTTCCTCCACCTGCAGGAAGAAGAGGAGAGTCATCCTAGGGGTCCTCATCTGCCTGCCTGCTGCGAGGTGAGTAATATGGCCTCGCCCTCTCCTACTCAAGTCCCAGTCCAGACAGGCCTGTCCCCAGCTTCAGTCTCCCCAGTCTGACCTCCAAATTGATCATGTAGCTGAGCACTTCCTATCCTGGGCACCGATCATGCCTGATAACTGGGGGTATTCAGAATCGGTGTTGGGTCAAGGAGCCTTGCTTCCAGACTTCATGGAAAAAGAGCCACAAGCAAGCCCAGCGTTCCCAGGCTGAGAGCAAGGTATGGGAACGTAGCATGTCCGAAATACCAGGTACACCTAGGCTCCCAGCCCCCTCACCTCCCGCCCTTTCTTCTGACACTCCAAACACTGGGGTGTCCCACCCTGAGTTCCCACGACCTCCCAGGCGGTCTGCACCCGACATGGAGAGAAGTAAGGGCCTGACTCCTCACAGTCCCCATATATCCCGTGCAGCCCATCATTGCTTGTGATGTCCGGTTGTGTCATGCCCCCCTCTCACAGGTGTGGTTCTTTTGATAATCCCAGGAAGCCTTGTGTGATCAGCAGCCTTCTGTGTCCTCACGGAAAGACATGGCTCACAGAAACCCGGCTGCACACTTTCCGTGCGAAGGGAGGGCCTGGAGACAGAGATGGAGAGGGAGTCGAGGTCAGGAGGAATGAGGGAGGAAACAAAAATAGAGACTGTGACCCAGAGCATCTTCGAGAGAGAAGGGACAGAGAAGGAGTCAGAGGAGGGAGAGGGAGGCAGAAGTGGAAATAGCAGGAGAGGACAAGTGTGTGCCTGGGTGGGGGTATGTGGGTGGGAGTGTGTGTTAGAGTTCGATTGTGTCAGGGCTTGGAAAGGCAGCCTGTATCCCACTGGCAGTGGATTGTGTCTTCCTACTTTCCGGAAAATGTTGGTGGCCTCCTTGGACTAAACACCAGACGTGTGTGTGAAATCGTCTTTCACTGAACTGGTTGGACATCGGCATAGGCTGTGATGTCAACATGGGTGTGTGGACTCTGTGTCTCCCTGGTTTGACCACAAGCCCATTGTTCCAATATCTCCTGTGACTGAAGGGAGCTTTGTATCACTAGTTGTTGCAGCCTGGTGATCCTAGCTTCATACTGAGATGCACCAATATTCGAGAGCACCCACAGGCCTCTATTGGCTCAGCGCTGCATGGGGTAACTGTGAGTCCCCAATGCTCCTCTCAACCAGGGAGCACCCCTGCCCTGACTGTGCATTGGAACCCAGGCCCCATTCATCCCCTGCCCCAGGGGCCTTTCTCCCAGCTCTCTCCCTGGCGACCATCACCCTGGTGCTCGCCCTCTTCCCGGGGCTCCTCCACAAATGCCCACGCCAACCACCCCCCCCCCCCCGGCAGAAGGAATACTTCCCGGGCCCAGAAGCCAGGGATGCACTGGATGATGGCCCTTCCATCAGCCAGATGAGATCTCCGCTTGCGAATAATCCTGCGCTTCAGCCGCCATAAGGCCCTAGTATCTCGGGCACTCAGAGAGTGGAGCTCTTCCTGAAGCAGCGCCAGCGCCAGCAGGGAGTCCTGGGCTGTGGCAGGACGCAGCACCGGCTCCTGGGGCTGCCTCTCCGCGGGCTGCTGGGCCACGATCCACGCCGCTCCAGCCTCCTCGCATGTCTCCTCTTCCTCCTGCATCTCTTCTGCTGCTGCCTCTCTTTGTCCTCCTCCTCCTCCTCCGCCACCACCACCACCACCTCGTCGGCCTTGTGCGGTTCCTCTACATCCTCCTGGTCTCCAGACACCTCTTCCTCCGCCGCCTCCACCACCACCTCCCCCACTACGATTAGGTCATCAACCAGCAGCATCCATTCCTCCGCTAGGCCGGGCATCTCTGTCAGAGAAGCGGCCTGGGGTTCCTGCATAGGCTGGGCTGCAGCTGCCCCCAAACTTAGGTGCTGTTGCGCACCCTCTCCCTCTGGCGCCCCTGCCTCCCACTGAGCCCCGGACACTTGACCGTCCTCGCCCGGCAGCATTCTGGCCCAGGACTCACAGGAATCTGGGCTTCTTCCTGACCGTGACTCGCTCCCCTAAGGCCCTGACCCAGGCCCCAGGCTAGGGCGGCCGCAGGACCAGGGGAGGGAGGCGGGAGCACGCGGCCGCCGCACTACAGCCAGCAGATGGAGCCTCAGGCGCCCAATGCAGTTGGTTCTCGGCCGCCTAGTCCAGGAGTGCGCCAAGTGCAGGGGCTCACGCGCACCTGCTCCGGAAATCTGAGGCCCGCGCGGTGTCTGTGGCGGCTGTGGACGTTGCGGCAGAGACAGAGGCTGTTAAAAGTGCTGGCATGCGGCTTTGGGGCCACGTTGTTCCTGGGCCGCCCCGCCTGCCTGCCAGGCCCGAGGTCCAATCAGCTGCATCGGGGTGCGCGTGCCACCAGCAAGTGTGCGCCAGATTCCCCTCCCTATACTGGAGCCAGTGCTCCGCCCCAGCCAGGCCTCCAACCTGGTCCCGACTCCTAGTCAGCGCTGTTCCTTCCACGCCCGTCCTGCGAGGTCCCTGATATGACTGAGTCTGTGTTCGCTGTTTCATGCCTTCCCTGGAGGACCCGCTCCTGGCACCAGGGAATTCAGCACCAGAACCTGCACACCATGAACCGGGGCCTGCGGCGTCACCTTGCCCCTTTCTGAATGACCCTGAGGAAGCCGTGGAGGAGTGCTTAGGTGTTGCTCCAAAGGCTGCCACCTTGCTGTCCACATTTTTTTCTCCTAATTTGCCTTTCAGCGTTGGGGGCATTGTTCTTATGGATGCTGACCAAGATCTAGGGACACCCATACCAGTCCATCCCATCTCCCTGTCCTTACAAAACAGGAGCTGAACATAAATCATTGCTCTGAAATGAGCAATGAGCAGATCAGGAGCAAGTTCCACCACCTAGTGCCTTACTCATCTTCTTTCAGAGCCCCAGTGTGGTTGGGAGGTACATTTTACGGGATACCAATTTTCTCTGGTACAAAAATCTACCTTTCTACAAAAATGAGGACATCTACAAGGAGGAAGACTCATGGTCCTTCACAGAGAAAAGCAAAGATTTCTGGGACTGTCCCTGAGAAATCCCCGAGTTTGGGTCAACTAGTACAAACAAAAGCAAACTACCTCTCTTTAAATTTCCCAAGCCATAAAGGAAAATTCTGAACAAGTATTCACTACAACACAGGATAGCCATTGTGAGAGATACACAGAATCACAGAGACAGAGACATGGAAGGAGAGGAAAGAAAGATGGTGAGAGATGAAGACTGACAAGGACAGGGAGAGTCATGGACATAGAAGGGAGAGAGGGGGGAGGAGGATGACAAGAGAAGGAGGAAATTTCAGATGTGGCAGTAGGGAGACAAAGAAAAGGAGAGACAGAGGGAGACAAGGAAGGAGAGAGGTGAGAAAGACAAGGAGATACAGAGGGAAACTGGGAGGGAGGGACAGGAGGAAGATCAAGAGAGATGGGGTGTTGGAGAGGGATGGAGGAGGGAGAGGGAGGGCAGCGGAGACAGAGACATATAGGCTGACTGTAAAGAAGGCACAACTACCGGTGTGCAATGTCAACATAGAGAGTGCTGTACAATGGACAGCACACACGATGAAAAGCAACATTTCCTGCCTGGACTTCAAGGACAGATCCAAAACACTCCCTGAAGCAGAAGACAGTTCCATACAGGTCCTTCAGGACGAGGAAGAGAAGCACAGCAGAGAAGAAATGAAGTGACCAGTCCTCAGAGGGCTGCAGGAAAGCCTGGTACTTACCATCACCATACAGGAAACAGGACTGCCAGGAACAGGAACAGACAAGAGAGAGAAAGGGGGAAGGAAGTGCAGGAAGGAATCACATCCCAAAGCTTGGCCAATTCCAGGAAAATCATGAAGCTGTACATCCAAGAAGCTCAATGCTTTCCTACGGAGTCAATGATATTCACAGAGATGTTTAGGAAATTTGCTCAACCAATTTGCTCAATGGGCCCTGGCCCCTGGAAGATTCTAGGCAGATGTGACCCATCACACAAGGGGTCCTAAGTGAGCAGAAGAACCAATGTCTCCTTTGGATCCAAGGAGGCCAGCAGGTGATATGCCCAACACTTTCCAACAAACCTATGGTAGCATAAAGGTCACATTCCACCACAATGATGGAGAAACATCACCCAACAGGAGGAGAATTAGTGAGAGCACGATCCCCAACTCTAACCTAATGAGAGAACGTCAAGCTGAAATGAATGATCACGAGACCATGACTAAAGATTACAGGGAAACATAGCACCCACATAAATGCAAGAGCAAGATTTTTGTTCATAGGTACTTCGGTTTGTTAGTCTGGGGTGCTTGTTTGAAAGACAAACAGTAACATGAATATATAGGGATTTGGAGATTATGGTAAGTTGCAATACATAGCCATTGCAGGAATTGCTACCTTCAGCCAGTGTATTTGTTCCTATAGTGAAAGGGTAGCTGAGTGGCACCCACAATGTATTTAGCCCTACAATGGAGAAGCCCTATCACCTCTACCAAATTCACTCCCGTGGGGTGGCTCAGTTGCTTGAATGTCCAACTCATGATTTTGGCTCAGGTTATGATCCTACAGTCATGGGATCGAGCCCTGCATCAGGCTCTACACTCAGTGTTGAGCTTGCTTAGGATTCTTTCTATATTTCCCTCTGCTCCCTCGCCTATTCAGCTGGTCTCTCTCTCTCTCTCTTTCTCCCTCCCTCCCTCCCTCTCTCTCTCTCTCTCCTCTCTCTCTCTCTCTCTCTCTCTCTCTCTCATAAAAAAAGAAATGCACTTGAAGCAGGAGGACTGACTTATGTAACATAGCCTCTATTATGTTACTGGAAGTCAAAAGAAAGCTGGAATAGCCATACTTCTATCACACAACCTAGATTTTATTTATTTACTTTTTAATGTTTTTATTTATTTTTGAGAGACAGAGAGACAGAGTGAGCAGGGGAGGGTCAGAGAGAGAGGGAGACACAGAATCCGAAGACAGGCTCCAGGCTCTGAGCTAGCTGTCAGCACAGAGCCTGACTCAGGGCTTGAACCCATGAACCGTGAGATCTTGACCTGAGCCGGAGTTGGGCAATCAACCTACTGAGCAACCCAGGTGCCCCGCACAACCCAGATTTTAAACTAAAGGCTGTAACAAGAGATGAAAAGGGGCATTATATCATAATTAGGGGGTCTCTCATCAAGAAGAGCTAATAACTTTAAATGTTTATGCACCAAATTTGGGAGCACCCAAGTATATAAAAAAATTAATCACAACCACAAGCAATCTTATTGGAAGAATATGGTAATTGCAGGGGAATTTAATACTCCTGTTAAAGCAATGCACAGATCATCTAGGCAGAAAAACTATAAAGAAACAACCCTGAACAATACACTGGACCAGATGGACTTGACAGATATATTCAAAACTTTTAATACAAAAGCAGCAGAAAACACATTCTTCTCGAGTGCACATGGAACATTCTCCAAGGTAGATCACATACTCTGTCACAAAATACACTTCAATGAATATAAAAGAATTGATATCATACTAGGCACACTTTCAGATCACAATGCTATAAAACTAGAAATCAATCACAGGAAACAGTTTTGAAAACATCCAAATGCATGGCGGTTAAACAACATTCTACTAAAGTATGAATGGGTCAACTAGGCAATTAAAGAAGAAATTAAAAAGTATATGGAAACAAATAAGAAAGCATGACAGTCCCAACCTTTTGGGATTCAGCAAAGGCAGTCCTAAGAGGAACACACATTGCAATCCAGGCCTATCTCAAGAAACAAGAAAACTCCCAAATACAAAATCTAACAGGACACCTAAAGGAACTAGAAGGAGACCAGAAAAGACACCACAAACCCAGCTGAAGAAAAGAAATAATAAAGATCAGAGAAGAAAGAAACAATAAGAATCCAAAAATATAGTATAAGAGATCAATGACTTTAAGAGCTGGTGTTTTGAAAAAAAAATTGATAAATCCCTAGCCAGACTGCTCAAAAAGAAAAGAAAGATCCCAAGTATATAAAATCACAAATGAAATTGTATCATCACTACCAACCACTCAGAAATACAAATAATTACTATGGAATATGATGAAAAATTGTATGCAACAAACTGGATAACATGGAAGAAATGGACAAATTCCTAGACATTCACACCTACCAAAACACAAAAGGGAACAAATAGAAAATTTGAATAGACACATAACTAGCAAAAAAATTGAATTAGTTATCAAAACTCTAACAAAAAATAAGAGTCCTGGGCCAGATGGCTTCCCTGAGGAATTACAGCAGACATTTAGCAGAATTAATACCAATCCTTCTCAAGCTGTTCCAAAATATAGAAATGAAAGGATATCTTCTGGACTCATTCTGTGAAGCCAGCATTACCTTGATTCCCAAACCAGACAGAGACCTCACAAAAAAGTGGAATTACAGGCAATATCCCTGATGAACATGGATGCAAAAATTCTAAACAAGATACTAGCAAATTGATATTAACAGCATATAAGAAGAATTTTTCACCATGATCAAATGGGATTCATTCCTGGCCTGCAGGGCTGATCCAATATTTCCAAAACAATCAATGTGATACATCACATTAATAGAAGAAAGGAGAACCATACCATCCTGTCAATAGATGCAGAAAAAGCATTTGACAAAATACAGCATCCTTTCTTAATAAATATGCTCCTGGAAGTTGGGATTAAAGGAACATTCCTAAACATCATAAAAGCCATATATGAAAAGCCCACAGCTAATATTCCCAATGGGAAAAACAGAGTTTTCCCTCTGAGATCAGGAATACAACAGGGATGTCCACTATCACCCACAGTGTTGGAAGCCCTAGAATCAGCAATCACACAACAAAGGGAAATAAAGGGCATCCAAATTGGCAAAGAAGAAGTTAAACTTTCACTTTTTGCAGATGACATGATAATCTACATGGAAAACCCAAAATATTCCACCAAAAAGCTGCTAGAACTGATACATGAATTCAACAAAGTTGCAGGGTACAAAATCAATGTAAAGATATCTGTTGCATCTCTATACATCAATAGGGAAGCAACAGAAAGAGAAATCAAGAAATTGATCCCGTTTACAATTGCACCAAGAGCCATAAAATACCTAGGAATAAACCTAACCAAAAATGTAAAAGATCTATTTGTTGAAAACTATAGAAAACTGGTGAAGTAAATTGAAAAAGACAACAAGAAATGGAAAAACGTCCTATGATCATAGATTAGGAGGATAAATATTTTTAAAATGTCATTATTACCCAAAGCAATCTACATGTTCAGTGCAATCCCAATCAAAATTGTGCTGGCATTCTTCTCAGAGCACAAAGAAATTATTCTAAAATTTGTATGGAACCACAAAAGGCCAAATAGCCAAAACAATATTGAATAAGAAAACCAAAGCAGGAGGCATCACAATCCCAGACTTTTGCCTCTACTACAAAGATGTAATCATCAAGACAGTATGGTAATGGCACAAAAACAGAAACATAGATTAGTGGAATAGAATAGAGAACCCAGAATTGAAGCCACAAATGTAGAGCCAATTAATCTTTGATAAAGCAGGAAACAGTATCCAGTGGAAAAATAGTCTTTTAGGAAACAGTTCTGGGAGAACTGGACAGCAACATGCAGAAGAATGAAAATGGACCACTTTCTGGACACCATACACACAAATAAAGTCAGAATATTTATTCTATTAGATCTATTAGATTCTATTAGATCTATTAGAAAAGATCTAAATTCATGCCAGGAAGACATCTAAACCCTGGAGGAGAAAGAAAGCAATAACCTCTTTGACCTCAACTGCAACAATCTCTTGCTTGACATGTCTCCAAAGTCAAAGGAAATAAAAGCAAAACTTAACTATTGAGACCTTATCATGATAAAAAGCTTTTGTGCTGCAAAGGAAACAACCAAGAAAACTAAAAGGCAACCAACGGAATGGGAAAATATATTTGCAAATGACACACTGGATAAATGGTTAGTATCCAAAATTTATAAAGAACTTACCAAACTCAACACCTGAAAAGCAAATACTCCAGTGAACAAATGGGCAGAAGACATGAATAGACACTTTTACAAATAAGATATCCAGATGACCAACAGACACATGAAAAGATACTCCAAAGTCACTCAGCATCAGGGAAAGACAAATGAAAGTCACATTGAGATATCACCTCACAATGGTCAGAGTAACTAAAATGAACGACTCAGGAAACAACAGTTGCTGGCAAGGATGTGGAGAAATGGGAACTCTCTTGCACTGCTGGTGGGAATGCAAACTGGTGTAGCTGCTCTGGAAAACAGTGTGAAGTTTCCTCAAAAAATTAACACTAGAATTCCCCTATGACCCATCAATAGTACTACTAGGAATTTATCCAAAGGAGACAGGAGTGCTGATTCATAGGGGCCCGTGTACCCCAATGTCTATAGCAGTGCTTTCAACAATAGCCAAATTATGGAAAGAGCCTAAACACTCATCAACAGATGAATGAATAAAGAGGATGTGGTTTACATATACAATGGAATACTACTTGGCAATGAGAAAGAATGAAATCCTGCCATTTGCAGCAATATGGATGGAATTGGAGGGTGTTATGCTAAATGAAATAAGTCAGTCAAAGAAAGACACATATTATATGTTTTCACTCATATTGTGCAATTTGAAAAACTTAACAGAAGTCCATGGGGAAAGGGTGGGGTGAAATAATTACAACAGATAGGGAGGGAGGCAAACCATAAGAGACTATTAAATACAGAGAACAAACTGAGGATTGATGGGAGGTAGGTAAGAGGGGAAATGGGTGATAGGAATTGAGGAGAGCACATGTTGAGATGAGCACTGCAAGTTGTATGTAAGTGATGAATCATGGGAATCTACTTCTGTTATCAAGAGCACACTTTATACACTGTATGTTAGCCAACTTGACAATATATTATATTTAAAATCTAGTTTGTCTGTTAGATGTATGGCTACTCTAGACTTCTTTTGACATCCATTAGCATGATTGATCTCAATCTCACCACTTTAAATCTGTAGGGATCTTTAGGTCTAAATTGAGTCTTTCATAGCACCTTGGCTTTTTATCAATTATTATACCCAATAGCACTGAAGGACACACTGTACTGAATGGACTTAACAGATATATTCAGAAGATTTCATCCTAAAGTAGCAGAATAAACATTTTTCTCTAAACATATCTTTTAAACATAAACATAGGTGGAATATTCTCCAGAATAGGGTACATATTGGGTCACAAATCAATGACAATTTGTAACAAGTACAAAATGCTCAAGATCATACTAGGAGTATTTTCAGACCACGATACTATGAAGGTTGAAATCAACCACAAGAATAAAATATGGAAAGAACACAAATAATTGGAGATTAAAGAAGATCTTACTAAAGAATGCATGCGTTAACCAAGAAATTATGGAGAAAACATTTAAAAAAAATAGAAGATGATGTAATTATGAAACACAACAGTCCAAACCTTTTGGGCTGAAGCAAAGGAAGTCATAAGAGGAAAATAAGTTGCAATTCAGACTTATCCCAAGAAGAAAGGTCCCAAATACATGACATAATTTAACCTAAAGGAACAATAATGCCCTAAACCAGAAGAAACGAGATAATAAAGATTAGAACAGAAATAAATGATTTTGAAATATAATTTTTAAAAAAGTAGTAGAATACCTACGAAAAGGTGGTTCTTGGAAATTATTAACAAAATTGATAACCCCCAGCCAGATTTATCAAAACGAAAGAGGAAGGATCCAAATATTGAAATAATGATTGAAAGAGGAGAGATCACAAGGAACACCCCAGAAACAAATAATAGAATATTACGAGCAATTATGTGTCAACAAATTGGTGACTTTGAAGAAAATAATTCCTAGATACATATAAACTACCAAAACGAAAACAGAAATACACAAAATTTGAACCTACCTATAACCAGTAAAGAAATTGAATCAGTAATCAAAAATTTCTCAACAAGGGTCTCTGGAGTGCTTAGTTAAGTGTCCAACTTTGACTTAGGTTATGAGCTCATAGCTCACGGGTTTTAAGCCCCATGTTGGGCGCTGTGCTGACTGTTCAGAGCCTGTAGCCTGTTTCAGGTTCTGTGTCTCCCTCTCTGCTCCTCCTCTCCCTTGCTCCCTCTCTCTCTCTCTCCCTCAAAAATAAATAAACATTAAAAAACTTCCCCAACAAAAAAAGTACAGAGCCAGATGGCTTCCCAGAAGAATTTTACCAAACATCTAAAGAAGACTTAACGCCTATTCGTATCAAGCTGTTCCAAAAAATAAAATGGAAGGACACCTTCCAAATTCATTCTGTGAGGCTATTACCTTGAATCCAAAACCAGAAAAAGCCCCCACTAAAAAGGAAAATTGCTGACCAAATTTTCCTTGAGGAATCAGCGTGCCAAAATTCCCAAGATACTAGCAAATCAAATACAACAATACATTAAAAAAATTATTTACCAAGATAAAGCGGGATTTATTCATGGACTGCACAGTGGTCTAACATCTGCAAATCAATCAACATGATGCACCACATGAATAAAAGAAAAGAAACGTATTTTCCTATCAATAAATGCAGAAAAAGCATTTGATAAAATACAAAATCCTTTCTGATAAAAACCCTAAAGAGAGTAGGGATAGACAGTATATATCTCAAATTATAATGACCATATATGAAAGATCCACAGCTAATATCATTCTCAATGGGGGAAACTGAGAGATCTCCTCCTAAAGTCAGGAATACGACAGGGACGTTCACTCTCAACACTGTTATTCAACATAGTACTGGAATCCTGGCCTCAGCAGTCAGAAATTTTAAAAAGTAATAAAAGTCATCCAAATTGACAAGGAAGAAGTCTAGATTTCTCTCTTCACAGATGACATGATGATCTAAAAGACTTAACCAACAAAAACTGCTTAGAACTCATTCATGAATTCAACAAAGTTACAGGATATGAAATCAACATATAGCTTTTGGCTGCAATTCTATACACCAATAATGAAGCAGCATAAAGAGAAACCAAGGAATGGATCCCATTTACAGCTGCGCACGCGCACACACACGCACACACACACACACACACACACACACACACACACACACACACAAAACAAAAAAAAAACAAAAAAAAAACAAGGTATCTAGGAATAAACCTACAAAAGAATCTTTTATAATATCTGTATGCTGAAAATTACAGAAAGCTTACAAAAGAAATTGAAGAAGAAACATAAAAATAATATTCCACGTTTGTGGATTAAGAAACTGGTGCAGCCACTATGGAGAACAAAGTATGTAGGTTCCTTAAAATATTAAAAATAGAACTATCTTATGACCTAGAAACTGCATTAGGTATTATCCAAAGGATACAAAATTGCTGCTTTGAAGAGGTACAGGCACCCTAATGTTTAAAACTGCACTATCAAAAATCACCAAATTATGGAAAGAGCCCAAATGCCAAATATTCTTCACTGACTAATGAATGGATACAAAAGGGACACACACACACACACACACACACACACACACAGGAATAATACTTGGTGATCAAAAAGAATGAAATATCGCCATTTGCAACAACATGGATGGAACTAGAGTGTATTATGCTAAGTGAAGTAAGTCAGAGAATGTAAAATACCATATGATTTCACTAATATATGTAGAATTTAAGGAAAAAACAAACATAGTGAAGGGAAAATAACAAGATAAAAACAGGGAGGTAAACCATGGATATTCTTTTTTTATTATTAACTTTATAGTTTATTGTCAGGTTGATTTCCATATAACACCCAGTGCTCTTCCCCACAAGTGTCCTCCACCATGACCACCAGCCCCCTTCCCTTTTCCCCTCCCCCTTCCATCCTCAGTTTGTTTTCAATATTTAAGAGTCTCTCGTGCTTTGTCTCTCTCCCTCTCCCTAACTCTTTTTCCTCCTTCCCAAACCATAGGATATTCTTAAACACAGAAAAGAAACTGAAGGTTGCTGAAGGGAGGTTGGTGGAGGATGGGCTAAATGGGTCATTGGCTTTAAGGAGTGCACTTGCTGGGATGAGCACTGGGTGTTATATGTAAGGGATGAATGAATAGATTCTACTCTTGAAACCAAAAGTACACTCTTAGATTAACTAATTAGAATATAATAACTTTTAAAAAATAATAAATGACCATCAATCAAATATAGACTGTTATATGCAGAAGAGATTATATACAAGCCTAATGGTAACCATTAATAAATATGTAAAGATTAAAAGAAATCTAAATATATTACTAAAGAATATCAGCAGATTAAAGACAGAAGTGCAAGATTAGAGAAAATATTCAGAACAATCACAAAAAAGAACAAACTAAAAAATATGTCAATAATAACTGAATGTAATTGGACTGTGTGCTCCAATCAAAAGACACAGAGTAACAGAATGAGTAAAAAACAAGACCCATTTATGCTCCCTACAAGAGACTCACTTCAGACCTAATGCCACCAGCAGATTGAAAGTGAGAGGACAAAGAAACATCATGCAAATAGATAAAAAGAAAGCTGAAGTGGCAATGTTAATACATTTCAATGTTATACATGAAAAATCGACTTTCAAAAAAATACTGTAACAAGAGGCAAATAAGAACAGTATACAACAATACAGGGGACAATCTAACAAGAAGACATACCATTTGTACATATTTATGCACACAACATAGAAATACCTAAATATATGACAGTAGCAAACATAAAGGGAACTAATCCATAATAACCAATAATAGTAAGGGACTTTGACACTTACATCAATGGACAGACGATATATACAGGCAATCAAGGAAATGGTGACTTTGAATGACACACTGGACCAGATGGTATTCACAGATATATTCAGAACATACTACCCTAAAACAGCAGAATACATATTCTGTTCAAGAGCACACAGACTATTCTTCAGAATAAATCACATTTTAAGCAACAAGAGTTCAACAATTTCAAGATCACAGTCATACCATACATTTTTCTGACCACAACCCTATGAAACTAGAAGTCAAAGAGGAGAAAATAATCTGGAAAGACCACAAATACATGCAGGTTATTAACATGCTACTAACCAGGAAATCAAAGAAGAAAAGAAAAAAAAAAAAAGAACCCAATGGTCCAGAACATCTGAGATGCAGCAAAAGTAGTCCTAAAAGTATGGGGGCACATGGTAGCTCAACTGGTTAAGCCTCTCACTCTCGATTTTTGTTCAGGTCATTATCTCAAAGTTCGTGGGTTTGGGCCCTGCATCAGGATTGGTGCCAAGAGCATGGAGCCTACTTGGGATTCTCTCTCTCTCTCTACCTCTTTCTATGTCCCTCCCTCACTCAAGCTCTCTCTCTCTCTGAAAATAAACTTTTTGTTAAAAAATAAGGAAGTATATAACAACACCAGCCTACCTCAAGACCCAAGAAAAATACCAAATACATGTTCTAAGCTTACACATAAAGGAGCTAAAAGAACAAAAAAAGAGGCCTAAAATCAGCAGAAGGAAGGAAATAATAAATTAGAGCAGAAAAAAATTGATATAGAAGCTATAAAAATTGTAAAAAGAAATCAATTAAACCCTATCATTCTTTGGGGGAAAAACAACATAATTGATCAACATCTAGTTTCACTTACAAAGAAACAAAGAATTGACCTAAATAAATAAAATCACAGATGAGAAAGAAATAACCAACACCACAGAAATACAGTCTTAGGAGAATATGAAAAACTACATACCAATAAATTGGGCAACATGGAAGAAATGAGGAAATTCCTAGAAACATATAAATACCAAAACTGAATCACAAGAAAAAAAAATTTGAACAGACTGATAACTGGCAAAGAAATTGACTCAGTAATCAAAACCTTCCAACAAACAAAAGTCCAGGTCCAAATGGATTTACAAGGGAATTCTACCAAATATTTAATGAAGAGTTAATACCTATTCTTCTCAAATGGGATTTATTTTTAGGTTGCAAGTTCTGTTCAATATTTGCCAATCAATGGAAATGATAGATCACATCAATAAGAGAAATATTAGGAACCATATGATCATTTCAATATATTTAGAAAACCATTACTTTTTTTCAGATGTTTATTTAAATTCCTGTGTGTTAACATACAGGGTATATTAGCTTCAGGTGTAGAATTTAGTGATTCATCTCTCACGTAGGAAAAATAGTGCTCATCGCAAGAAGTTCCCTCCTTAATACCCATCAGCTATTTAACCCATTCCCTCACCCACCTCCCCTCCACTAACCCTCAGTTTGTTCTCTATTCTCAAGACTGTTCTGGTTTTGCCTCTCATTTTCTCCCATATGTTCATCACTTTTGTTTCTTAAATTCCATGTATGAGTGACATCATGTGGTATTTGTCTTTTTTCTGACATATTTTGCTTAGTACAATACTCTCTAGCTTCACCCACATAGTTGCAAATGGCAATATTTCATTCCTTTGTATGGCTTAGTAATAATCCACTATACTACATCTTCTTTTTCCATTCATCAACTGATAAAAACTTGGGCTTTCCCCTTAATTTGGCTATTGCTGATAGTCCTCTTATAAATATTAGGGTGCATGAATCCCTTTGAATCAGTTTTTAAATATCCTTTATATCTCATTATAGTTTTGATTTGCATTTCTCTGATGACAAGTGATGTGGAGCATCTTTTCATGTGTCTATTAGCCATCTCTATGTCTTCCACCCAATTTCAACTGGATTATTTCTGTTTGAATATTGAATTTTATAAGTTACAGATTTTTGTTACTAACTCTTTATCAGATATGTAATTTGAAATGTATTCTTCTATTCTATAGGCTGAATTTTAGTTTTGTTGACTGTTTCCTTCACTGTGCAGAAGATTTTTATCTTTATAAGTCCCAGTAATTTATTTTTGCTTTTGTTTCCTGGGTTCCATGGGACATATCTTGTAAGAAGTTGCCACAATATATATCAGCGTGGTTACTCCCTGTGTTCTCCACTAGGATTTAATGGTTACAGATCTCACATTTAGGTCTTTCATTCATTTTCAATTTATTCTTCTGGTTGATGTAAGAAAATGGTCCAGTTGCATTCTTCTAAATGCTTTTGCCCTGTATTCCCCACACCATTTGTTGAAAAACCCATCTCCTACTTTACCAAAGATTAACTGACCATATAGTTGTGGATCCATTTCTTGGTTTTCTGTTTTGTTTCATTATTCTATGTGTCTGTTTTCGTGCCTGTCCTGTACTGTATAGATCACTACAGCTTTGTAATATAACTTGAATTCCAGAATTGTGTTGCTTCCAGCTTTGCTTTGTTTTTTTCAGGCTTTCTTTGACTATTGAGGGTATTTTCTGTTCCCATACAAATTTTAGGATTCTGTGTTCTACCGTGTGAAAAAAAAGTTATTTGTATTTTGATTGAGATTACAATAAATATGTTGATTGCTTTGGGTTGTTTGGACATTTTAATAATATTCTTCCCACTCATTAGTACTGACTATTTTTGCTATTCTTCATGTTATCTTTAATTTATTTCATCAAAGTTTTATGGTTTTCAGAGGACAGATGTTTTATCTCTTTGGTTATGTTTATTCCTAGGTAACTTGTTGTTTTCAGTGGATTTGTAAATTGGATCAATTCCTTTCTGCTGCTTCATTAACAGTGTATAGAAAGTCACACATTTCTGTACATTGATTTTGTATCCTCCAATTTTCTGAATTTGTGTTGTCACTTTTAGCAATTATTTGGCGGGTTTTTTAATAGAGAGTATCAAAAAAACAATAAATGAAGCCTAAAAGCAGTAAATAAATGAAATAATAAAGAATAGACCACAAATGTGTAATATAGACACTAAAAAAACAGATCAATGAATGCAGAAGGTTGTTCCTTGGGGGGGAAAAAAACAAAATTGAGGGAACCAGGGTGGCTCAATTGGTTGAACATCTGACTCTTGTTCTTGGCTTAGGTCACGATCTCATGGTTTGTGGGATTGAGCCCCCATTGGACACTACGCTGATGGCCTGAAGCCATTGTGGGACTCTCTCTCACTCTTTTTCTTCCCTCCCTCCCCCATGCTCACTCGCTTTCTCTCTTGCTATCTCTCACTTAATAATAAATAAATAAACGTAAACATGAAATGAAATGAAATGAAATAATAAAAAAAAAATAAGCTCCTTATTTTTGATAAGGCTCCAAGCTATCAAAAAGAAAAGAGAAAGGGCAAATTAAATGCAATTACAAATGAGAGAGGAGAAATAACAACCAACATCACAAAATACAATTTGAAATAATATCTTGAAACACTATTGCCAATAAATTGGATAATCTGGAAGAAATAATAAATTCCTAGAAACATATAAACTACCAATGCTGAAATAGGAAGAAATTGAAATCTTGAAGAGATTGACAACCAACTAAGAAATTGACTCAGTAATCAAAGAGCTCCCAACAAACAAAAGTCCAGGGCCAGACAGCTTCACAGGGTATCTTTACCAAACGTTTAAAGACAAGTTAATAATTATATTTCTCAAACTGTTACACAAAAGTGAAACAGAAGGAACACTGCCAAACTCATTCTGAGCCCAGCATTATCTTGTTTCCAAAGCCACACAAAGACTCCTTGAAAAAAGAGAACTACAGGCCAATACTCCTAATGAAGTCAGATTAAAAAATTCTCAGTAGAATACTTGCAAACTAAATCCAACAATACTTTGAAAGAATCATTCACCATGACCAAGTAAGATTTATTCCTGCATTGTAAGGTTGGTTCAATATTCACAAATCAATGTGATATACCCATTAATAAAAGGAAGGGTAAGGACCATATGATCCTTTCAGTGCATGCATAGCAGCATTTGACTAAGTACACCAATCATTTATTACAAAACATCTTCACAAACTAGGGATACGTGAAACATATCTCAACATCATAAATATACTTGAAAAACCCACAGCTAACATCATCTTCAATGGGGAAAACCTGGGAACTTTTGCTCCAGGGTCAGAAGTAAGACATGGATATCCACTCTCATAACTGTTATTTACCATATCACTGGAAGTCCTAGTCTCAGCAAGTAGACCTCAAAAAGAAATAAAAGTCATTCAAATCAGTAAGGAATAAATCAGTCTTTCAGTATTTTCAGATTATCAGATGCATTAGAATCATTTGAAAAAACACAACACCTATTCATGATGGAAACCCTGAATAACATAGGTTTAGAGGGAACGTACTGCAACAACATAATGCTCAGCAGAAGAAAAACTCGCAGCTAATGTCATCCTCAATAGGGAAAATCTGAGTGATTTTCCCCTAAGGTCAGGAATAACCAGTGTGTCTACTCTTACCACTCTTATTTAATCTAGTATTGGAAAAGTTCTAACCTCAGCAATCAGACATAGGTAGAAATGAAATATATTCCAATAAGCAAGGAAGAAATAAAACTTTTAGTATTTGCACATGGCATGATACTCTATATAGAGAACCTAAAAGACTAGCCCAAAATTGCTGGAACTTACACACAAACTCAGTAAAGTCACAGGATACAAATTCGACATAGAGAAATCTGTTACATTTCTCTATGCCAATAATGAAGCAGCAACAGAAAAAATTAAGGAATCAACTCCATTTACAATTGTACCCAAATCCCCAAGATACCTAGGAATAAACCTAATCAAAGCGGTGAAAAATCTTTTCTCTAGAAAGTATAAATTACATGTGAAAGAAATTTAAGATAACTTAAAGGAATGGAAAAATATTTTATGCTCATGCATTGAAAGAAATATGTAAATACTACACTACCCAAACCATTCTACACATTCATTGCAATCCCTATTAAAATATCAACACCAACTTCTCACTAGAAAAATGAACTAGAACTAGAAAAAGCAATTTTAAAATAAAACTCCAAATATCAAACGCAGTCTTCCAAAAGAAAAGCAAGGTGGAAGACCCAAAAATCTGCACTTGAAGTTATATTATAAATTCATACTGATCAAAATAGTATAATACTGGCACAATAATACACACATACATAAATGGAACAGAGTAGAAATCCCAAAAAAGTGAGTCCACAAGTATATGGTCAATGAATCTTCAGCAAAGCAGAAAGGAATCTCCAATGGAAAATGACAGTCTTAGAAAGAGTTAAAATGGTGGAGTAGTAGGGGGACCCTGAGCTTGTCTCAATCCTTGAACATAGCTAGATAATTATCTAATCACTTGGACACCTATGAAATTGATCTGAGGATTAAGAGAACAATCTGCAAAATTTGAGGGAGAGAATGTGGCAGGTGCACAGCGCAGTGAGGTGCATCTGGCAAAGAAAAGCCATAGTGCCAAGGAACAGAAAGGGCCCTTTTTGCAGAAAGGGCCCTTTTTGCAGAAAGGGAAGAGGGAGGAAAGAGAACAGTGCATTGGAAAGAAAAGCGCTACCCCAAAACAACTGACTGGGGAACCATGAGGAACTGATTATCACAAGTTTTTGCCAACTGTAGTACAGAAATTCTTTGTTTTTGGAAATCTGCTCCAAAACCTACAGTCAGTGGCATGCAGTGGTGCTTCTGAGTAGAAGGAGGGACGGCCTGGGAGCAGACAGCAGGTAATTTGGCATGGGAATCCTCTGGGTTGCATTGGAAGAGAATACACCCTTCCCCTGAGTGCATTTAGAGGAGGGTATATTATCTCTCCAAGGAAATAAGACACTCTGTCACCTTTGAGTGGCCATTCAACAGGGGACAGAGGCACACACAGAGAGCAGATAAAGTGGTCACAGATTTTTGATGTCCACCATAAACTCCAGGCACCCACATGACCATGTAACTGCTGTTCTAGGACAGAACAGCACCGGGCAAGGTGCTGTAAGACTTTCCTCCAGAGGAAGGGAGTGGGTTCATGCCTTGCCAGGTCCTTTAAATTTTGGAGTTTTGAATCCCAGAGATAAAATCCAGGAGAGCTGTGGCACCTGGTACGAGGATGGCCAAGGCAAAGAAGAGTTGAGGTCAGGGATCTTACAGAAGCTTGGGACATAGGAGGGAAGATTGTTTGCTTGTCTCTGAGGGAAACCTGAACAGTGGAGGGCAAAAGCTCCCGTACGTGGGGACCTGAAGCCAAGGTGACACCATCTTCCCCATCCTTGTCACCAGCATTATTGGGTTTCAGCAAGAAACATAGCACCCCAGTTGAGGCTGGAAGCTCTTACATCAAACCTCCTACACTCTACAGTGACATCTTTACTAGGGCATGTCTGACTGTAAAGCCAGCCCGGCAGGCTTCTCCCACAGAAGACGACCAAAATCCTCCTCTGCGTGCACCAAATCTGCTGATCATAGAGAGCTCCAAACCATCAGCTTCATTTCTGGTGGAAATAGGGACAGAATTTTTTATTATTCAGGCTTGTAGTTTTGTTTTTTTGTTTTTGTTTTGGTGTGTGTGTGTGTGTGTGTGTGTGTGTGTGTGTGTGTGTTTGGTTTGTTTCTTTGTTTTGTTTTCTCAATTGTTAGAATAGTCATCTTTTTCTTCCGCTTTATTTCTTTTTTTTTTTCTTTTTGGAATAAGGCTTATAGTTTTTGTTTCTTTTTTAGAATTTTTTGTTCCTTTTCTCATTTTTTGGGTCAGGATTTTTAAAATACTTTTTAATGTTCATTTATTTTGACAGAGAGACAGAGTACAACCAGGGGAGGGGCAGAGAGGGAGGGAGACATAGAATCTGAAACAGGCTCTAGACTCTGAGCTGTCAGCACAGAGCCTGATGTAGGGCTTGAACTTACAAACTGTGAGGTCAGGACCTGAGCTGATGTCAGAGGCTCAACTGACTGAGCCATCTCGGTACACCTGGTTAAAGATATAAACAGTCCACCACTGCCACAAGGAGAAGCTCTCCACGGGACTGATCAGTGAGAAAGAGGAACCACAACACAACAGCAGATTACACACAGCATACACCAGAAACATTTCCTAAAGTTCCAATCCCTGGACAGTGTATGACCCCTTCTTAACACAGCATAACTCTCAGGAGTAGAAAACAAGTTTCATAATATGTAAAAGAGAGAAACCTAGACAGCATGATAAGGTGAAGGAACTCTCCCTCAAATAAATATCAAGTAAACTACAACCAAGGATTTACTCAAAACAAATATAAGCAATATATCTGAACAAGAATTTAGAACAACAGTCATAAGACTATTAGCTAGGCATGAAAAATGCATAAGACATCACGGAACATTTGCTGCAGAGATCAAAGACCTATAGACTAGTCAACTCAAAAATTTAAAAGCCATAACTGATATACAAAACCAACTGGTTTTAATCACAATGGGGAAGAAGCAGAGAAATGAATAGATGATAAGATAAAATTATGGAAAATACTAACGCTGAAAAGAAACATGAAAGGAAATTTTTGATCATGAATGTTGACTTAGAAAACTCAGCAACTCCACAATAGTATCCATAAGACTCCGAGAAGAAGAGGAGTGGAAAAGAGGGACAAAAAAATGTTTATTTGAACAAGTTATAGCTGAGATTTTCCCTCATCTGGGGAAACAAACAGGGAAAATACCCTCAAAATCAAAACAACAGGTCAACAACATGGCATACCTAGTGAAACTTGCAAAATACAAAGATAACAAGAATTCTGAAAACAGTTTGGGACAAAATTTCTTAGCCTACAAGGTACACACATAAGGTTGTAGCTGTCCACAGAAACCTGGGAGTTAAGAAGGGAGTGGCAGGACTGTAATGAAAAATGAATCAGTTATGCAAGAATTACTAAAGGGGACTTTTAAGCATAAAAGAGAGCAAAACCAACAAAGACCAGAAATAATCTATAATATCAGCAACTTTATAGGTAACACAATGGCTCTAAATCCTGAATCAGGATTAGTCTGAATGCAAATTCACTAAATGTTCCAATTAAAAGACATATAGTATCACAATGGATAAAAATCCAGACCCATTGATATCCTGCTTACAAGAGTTTTAGAGCCAAAGACACCACCAGGGTTAAAGCGAGAGGGTGGAGAAACAGGTATCCATGTTAATGGACATCAAAAGAAAGCTAGAGTAACCAAACTTAGACTTCCTAGATTTTAACTGAATGAGCAACCCAGGCACATAGACTAACTAGATTTTAAACCAAAGACTATAATAAAAGGTAAAGAAAGACACTATATTATTAAAAAGGGGTCTATGTAACAATTTCTAACAACTGCAAATATTTATGCCTCCAACTGGGAAGAGCCAAATATACAAATCAGTTGATAACAAACTTTAAGAAACTCACTGATAATCATACATAAATAGTAGGGACTTTACATCCCATTTTTGACAATGGACAGATTTTCTAAGCAGAAAATCAATAAGAAAACAATGACTTTGAATGATGCACTGGACCAGAGATATTCAATAGATATATTCAGAGCATTTCACTGTAAAACATCAGAATACATATTCTTCTTGAGTCCATGTGGAACATTCTAGTATAGATCATATACTCACACACATACTAGCCCTCAACAACTATAAAAAGATGGGGACCACAAAATGCATATTTTCATACCTCAACCAACACTATAAAACTTGAAGTTAATCCTATGAAAAATTTTGGAAAGACCACATATATGTGGATATTAAAGAACATTCTACTAAAGAATTAATGGGGGAAGTTGTTATGATAGCAGAGAAGTAGGGGGATCCTGGACTTTCCTTTTTCCTAAAACATAGCTGCACTGAGGTCAGATCACTTGAAACAGATTTGCAGAGTGGCAG
>JAQQST010000363.1:0-52784 GCA_028646485.1 Cryptoprocta ferox
AGTGGGAAAAGATAGTTGCAAATGACCTATCGGATAAAGGGCTAGTATCCAAAATCTACAAAGTACTCACCAAACTCCACACCCAAAAAACAAACAATCCAGTGAAGAAATGGGCAGAAGACATGAAGAGACACTTCTCCAAAGAGGACATCCAGATGGCCAGAAAACATATGAAACGATGCTCAGCAGCACTCATCATCAGGGAAATACAAATCACAACCACACTGAGATACCACCTCACGCCAGTCAGAGTGGCTAAAATGAACAACTCAAGAGACTATAGATGCTGGTGAGGATGTGGAGAAACAGGTACCCTCCTACACTCTTGGTAGGAATGTAAACTGGTACAGCCGCTCTGGAAAACAGTGTGGAGGTTCCTCAAAAAACTATCAGTAAAACTCTCCTATGACCCAGCAATAGCACTGCTGGGGATTTACCCAAGGGATACAGAAGTGCTGATGCATAGGGGCACATGTACCCCAATGTTCCTAGCGGCACTTTCAACAATAGCCAAATCATGGAAAGTGCCTAAATGTCCATCAACTGTTGAATGGGTTAGGAAGATGTGGTTCATCTATAGAATGGAATACTACATGGCAATGAGAAAGAATGAAATCTGGCCATTCGTAGCAGAGTGGATGGACCTCAAGGGTGTCATGCTAAGCGAAATAAGTCAGGCGGAGAAGGACAGATACCATATGTTTGCACTCATAGGTCTAACAGGAGAAACCCAACAGAGGACCATGGGGAGGGGAAGGAGGAAAAGAGTTAGGGAGAGGGAGGGAGACAAAACACGAGAGACTTTGGAATACTGAAAACAAACTGAGGGGGGAAGGGGAAGGGGGAAAGGTAATGAGGGGTGATGGTCTTGGTGGAGGTCACTTGTGGGGAAGAGCACTGGGTGTTATATGGAAACCAACCTGACAATAAACTATGAAGTTAAAAAAAAAAAAAAAAAGAACTCCTTCTCCATTGGTTACAGACCAGTGGGACCCATGAGCAGAAGTCCCACTGCCCACCAAAGCTGAGCATGATAGGGGTGTCCCCTGGCAGCAGCTGCAAACATAGGGGCCCCAGACGAGGGTAATAAGCTCCTTTCTGTGAGACACTGGTGAGCTGGAATTTTCTCTAATGAGTGTTAGTTACCTACCCTGTGAAGTGTGATTTGGTGTTAGCACTTTGCTAGATTTATAAAATAAATAAAGTCAATCTGTTCTAAGCTCTGGAAGACCTGATAGCTGGTATGGTATAAGAATTATTTCTATTTTGAAAAACAAGAAATAGAAATTGTGATATGAGTCTGACACATTTCTTAGAGGTATTTTACATTAAAATAATGTAATTTCTGTTTCTATCTCTATTCTATTTCTGTCATTCTCATATTAAGTTAGGCCGTTTTTATTTCACCACAAAAGCATTCACATTACTTGTAATTGTTTGGTGTGATATTTTGGTGTGTGAGGTTTGGTGTGAATATTTTACGTGATATTCTCCTAAAGTCTTTAAAATATCCATCTATCTGTCATATCAGTTCTTACGTACACAATTTTAAATGATTTTACTTTTTTTATTTCACAATTAATTTGTTTTTATTTTAACTTTAGTATTCAAATCTCCCTAATTCTTTGAGTTTGCTTTTTTGTCTTTATTTTAAACTTTGAGATAAAGAATTAGTTCATTATTTTCACCTTTATTTTTTTTTTTAAGTTCCACTACTGCTTTGGTGAATAAAGAAAAAAACTTAAATGTAAAGCATAACTATATGTAAGGCTGTTCGTTTAATTATTTGCTAAATCTCTCACCAGTCAAATTTTAGGAAATATTGTCTTCCATTTCAGAACAATTTAAAATCCTGTTCAGAGAACATGTAGAAAATTCTTTTATAATGTATTAAAGTTTTTACTCTGGTTTATATATGTTTCATATTGTATTTTATGAAAACTTTGGAGAATTTGTTTCTGCCCATAGAAAACATGTTATGTAGTGGTGCCTGGGTATCAGTCAGTTAAGCGTCCAACTTCAGCTCAGGTCATGATCTCACAGTTCTTGAGTTCACCTCAGGACGTGATCTCATTGTTTGTGAGTTCAAGACCCGTGTCAGACTCTGCTGACAGCTCAGAGCCTGGAGCCTACTTTGGATTCTGTGTGTCCCTCTTTCTCTGCTCCTTCCCTGCTAGCACTCTTTCTCTCTCAAAAATAAATACAACATTTATAAAAAGGAAACATTTCAGAGTTATCATACTACTCTACATTATAATTTACGTTTAAATTATTTGTAATCATGATATATTTTTTTAGATGTTAATTTTTGAGAGAGACAGAGGGAGTGCAAGCAGTTGAGGGGCAGAGAGAGGAGACACAGAATCTGAAGCAGGCTCTAGATTCCAAGATGTCAGCATAGAGCCTGACACGGGTCTTGAACTCATGAACTGTGTGATCATGACCTGAGCTGAAGTCGGATGCTTATCCGACTGAGCCACCCAGGTGCTGCTACAATCATTCTATTCTTAAATTTTGTTTTTCCTAGTCTTTTGACTTATCATAGAGATGTATGATTTTTTTAAAGAAAATATTAACATTTGACCTAACTTCTGTTTGTTACAGAAACCTGTAAACATATGGAAACTTTTAGGGAAGAATTAAAAGTAAGCCATAATACATGAACCAAGTGTTTTCAAATATGTGAGGGTTTTTAATATGTATTTTGGCAGAATTTTGTCTAAACTATTAATTTTCATGACTAGTACATTATTTAATAATATTGTTATACCAGCATTGTACTTTTTAACATACATTATCATCGTCACATTTACAATTTGGGTAATTGATATTTTATGGTTTCTGTATTCCTTTACTTTAAGCTTTATGTGTCATTTCTATTTTTTCTTTTTAAAAAAATTTTTTAAATGTTTATTTATTATTGAGAGATAGAGACAGAGCTTGAGCAGAAGAAGGGCAGAGAAAGAGGGAGAAACAGAACTTGAAGCAGGCTTCAGGCTCTGAGCTGTCAGCACAGAGCCTGATGGGGGGCTCAAACTCACAAACCGCGAGATCATGACCTGAGCCCAAGTCAGCTGCTTAACCCACTGAGCCACCCAGGCGCCCCTATTTTTTCTTTTTTAAAATAAGAGAATATCATTGTATTTCATTATAGAGCACATATGACATAATTATTAAATCCATTGTACTTTCTTTTCTTTTTAAATTTAGAGAGTTCTACCATCTGTATTTTATTTCATACACAAAATTTCTGAGATTTTTTTTTCTTTACTGGTTAACACTTCTTTCTTAATGAATTTCTCCCTTTTTGACCTAAAATGAAATTGAATTGATTTTACACACTATGATAATAGACTATACAGTTTAATTCTATGGCTGTTAAGAAACCATGAGATCATGACCTGAGCAGAAACCAAAAGTCTGACGCCTGACTGAGCCACCCAGGCACCCCTAAAATTTATATTTTACTGAAAGATTTGGTTTTTTTCACATTAAGCTTTGTGGCAATACACGTGCAACACATCGTTGGAGAAATCAGGTAGGGAGAAAAAGATGTTTGTTTACAAAGGGATGTTTTAGCACATTTTTGTATGTCATACATAACTGAAGAGAAAAAGGTTCCTTAAATTTGGAAAAGCAAACATGATGGAGAACCAGAAACGTTTCAAACAAGAGTTGCAAAAATTGTAATCATCTTCCTCATTTCTGTCAGTCCCATGTTCGTCAGCTAGTGTTTTGATCTGAAGGGTGTGAGAAAGCTGTATTCATGTCCTTCATTCCTTTCCATGAATCTCCTCGAAGGTGAAACACATTTGCAAGAGCACCAGAATAAAACAATAACTGTAAATGACAAAGGTCTCAAAAATGCCTGGTCCAGGATCTGGTGAAAGTTCATTATAATGCAGGTGACAAGGAAATCTGCCTACTTCTGTGACACACAACACTGCAATTATTAGAATGGCAAATGATGACATTATGCTAGAACATATTAAAACTTCAGGAATTTTGTATAATTTCTAGGACAGTTAGAGCATTCACCTATGCTATATAACCCAAAAAGGTTTATCATCACGTATCTCACAATGCTTCCCAGGTAATTAAATATACCAGATCAATATGCTTAACTAGGCAGAGAGTTTTAGAATTAGAATTAGAATTTTTGGAAAGTTTGTCAAAAATATCAGAAGGTTTTAGAGCACATACCTACACAGAATCAGGGATCATGACAAAACTTAACACTTCATCTATTTAGCCAAAGTGACAGTAAGAGAGTTTAAGGCAAAAACAGAAGGTTACATAGTTGTTACCAAAAGTTAGCTCATTTCATATTGAGAAGATTTAACTTTCTTAAATAACTGAAGACTGATCAAGACAAAATATAGAAACTGGTATCCCAGGCAGATAAAGAAAAATCTTTATTTACAATTTGGTATCAAGAGCAGACCAACAATCCGAGAAAACTTTATCATCTTAACAGAGGAAGAAACTAAATTTCAATCTTATACTATTGTACTGTCCTTATTAAAATTCATTTATTCCAGGGACTCCTGGGTGGCTCAGTCGGTTAAGCGTCCCACTGTTGGTTTCAGCTCAACTCATGATTTCCTGGTCTGTGGGATCCAGCCCCATGTCAGGCTCTGCGCTGGCAGTGTAGAGCCTGCTTTGCTTGGGATTCTCTCTCTGCCCCTCTGTCTCTGCCCCTTGTGTGTGCACATGTATTCTTTCACTCAGAACAAATAAACCGAAAAGCAAAAAAAAAAAAAAAACCAATTTATTCCAATCGTCATCTTGACCATTCATGAAATTATTTTCTAAAGATTCCTTTTCCACAACCTTCTACAAACTTTCAACAAATTATTAAAACATTTCCTCTGTCTAAATAACCAGTGTCCTCTTAGAAAAAAATTACTTTCTTTCCTCTCAACAAATGCATCTCTATCTCTGATAATTTTCTTCCCAAGACTATACATCTTATTCTCTTTGCATACAGATGTTTTCCTTGCGATTTCTAGTTGTATTATTATTTTCCTTAGAATTATTAAGCTTAGAAACCTTATTTTTTTGTGAAAACTAAGTAGTAACTGTGAACGGTCTGTGATATCAGAATTCTTTAGGTTGGCAAATTTATCAATATATTTTACAATTTCTAGAAACATGTGCTTCTTTATAGTACAATCTTCCAATAAAGCATAAAACATTTTTACTAAGGCACCCAAATTTATCTTTATCTTCTCTGTAACAAGACAAAAGTAGATAGACCTAAGTTTAATAATTAAAGTTTCAATATTTTTCGTATGTGGAAATGATTAGATATCCAATGAATTGAATCCAATATATCATTTAACCTAGGAAAACTTCAGTGTCTTAGGTTAACTAGGAATTTGGAAGGTTTACCTACAATTTTTAAAATCTTATTTCTATAGATTTAATTTACTTGTCCTTGACAATATTGCATAGTTTACCCATGAAAACTTTGTAAAATATCAAAGTTAGTCCTTCTTCCAAACTATATTTAATAAAAAACATTTTGTAACAGATAGTATATCGATTTATTTGACTTCAGTAAATCTAGGCAGAACAAATATCTGAAATGTAATGCTGATAGCTGTGAAGACATGTCTACTTAGTTAAACCAAGTAGCCTTAAGTTAGCTTTAATATTGCATATTTTTCCAGAGCATGTGAACTTGAGAAATACTTGTGTTAGTGTCTGTCTTTCTGAGTTTTAGAATGCCTAATTCATAGAGATCCTTGTCTTCAAAGCAACTGAACAGAGCTATCTACAAATTAATTTTAGCAATCCATCTGTAGGTAGAACGATATCTCATATCTATAACATACATATAAACACACAGATGTAAAGTTAAGATTAAGGAATGCGTGGCGTAGATGTAGAGCAAGGGTTCTTTTGTAGCCATTTGAAGTTTAAAAAGCCCCTCACAACCATCACACCTCACACCTGCCACTTTTCTTTCCTTCAACCTTAGGAAGAGAGAATGGTCTAGATAAGAGTTCCCAGAGAATTTGAAGGACTTTGAATTCTTCCTGAGTTGTATTTCATGTTTTGCAAAGATTTGCAAGGTAAGGAAAGTTGCGTCCAATCTCTCAAGGTAATGGGTTGCAACTTTAAAGCCATCATAGTTTGGTCTATATCCATCTGACCACTTTCCCCTGAATTTACTTCTTCCCTTCTGGATACACAGTTCTAATCTGAAATTGAGGGAGAAGGCCTTAAAGAAATTCTACCAGGCTCTGAATATCAGCTTCCAGTCTGGCCTGCTTTTGACTATCATTGCCTTGGCACGGTGAGGAGAAAGCGGATTTTTTATTTTAACTCTTTGATCCTTGGCATCGCATTTAAAGGATAAGAAGACAGCAGAGTAGTAGGAAGGACAAAGGGGTTGATATCTTAAGCTCAATTTTGTGACTATTTCACCTAAGTTGTTTAATGAGCAGCTTTCTTAACTTGGATGTGCATGTAGACTAATTAAGTAGTTTAAAGGGTCCTCATTTGGCCATTGAAAATCACCCTAGTAAAATCCTCTTAAAATCTTTCTTCTGACTTCCTTCACTGAGGTTTCCATTTACAATTTGAGGAGCCTTTAATCCCCTGGAGCATTTACCAAAGCACAATTTCTCTCAAACCCTTCATTTGAATGCTCCTTCAGTCCTTGCTATCAACAAGGCACAAAGCACTGAGTATTGTTGCAAAGCCTCAAAAAGGGCTGCCAAAGGCAGAACCATGTGTGAGTGCCCCTGCCTATACCAGGAATCTTTCCCCAGCCCAGAAGGAAGGTCTTCTACCAGGTACTTACCAGCCTGAAAAGCTGCTCTCCACCTGATCCTTAATCTAAGGGCTTTAGTTCCCTGCCTGCTCATGGAACTCTTCAAACAAAAGCATCCTCCTGTGGGAACCAGGGAGCACCTCATCTACTTTTTACTGCAAAGCCTACCTCTCACAGTCCTGATGATTCACTCTGTTCCTGAATGCAACCTTCGTGTGGCCCTACATGGAATGCAGTGTCCTTCTCCCTCAGGCTGTGAGTATATGTAGTAAACTGCTATCAATCTTACCTGTGTGTTCAGCTATCTCATGCTATTTAGGGTTGGGGGACCCCTCTTTCATCAACAGGAGGAATGGAAGGTGTTCAGAAGACAGGCACATCAGAAAGGAAGAAATGAAATTATCTTTATGCTCATTTGATATGAAAGTCTCCATAAGAAATCCCAAGGAAGTGTTTTCCCCAACACAAAAAAACCCTCAGAACTAATAAGGGAATTCATCAAGGTGACAGGATTCAAGATCAACAGAAAAAAAAATCAATTGTATATTTACATATGGCCATGAAGATGAAAAACAAAAATGAAAAATACACCATTTACAATGACTCAGAAAAAGAAAAGGACAGAAACACTGAGGTAGAACTCTAAGAGAACATGTACAGGACTCCTAACAGAAATGCTGATAAAAGAAATCAAAGATCTAAGTAAATGAAGAGACTACCATGTTCATCAGCTGAAAACTGAAATAGTAAAGATGTCAGTTCTCCTCCCAAATCGATATCCCAGTTTAATATCATATCCAGATCTCAGCAAAATTTTAATTAGTTGTCGACACAGGTATTCTAAAATATGTGTGAAAAAAAACAATGAAATTAGGATAGGTGAAAATTCAATAAAAAATATAAAAGTGAATGATCACTTATTGAAGACTTTCCTGTACCTCTGGTGATCAGGAGTAATGGGGGCTGAGGAGGGTCAGGCACACAGACTGATGGAATGGTGTAGAGAATCCTGAAAAAGACCCACTCTAACTCATTTTAAAAACGTGTACATTATTTACTTTTTAAAGGTTTATTTACTTTCAGAGAGAGATAATATGAGTAGGGGAGGGGCAGAGAGAGAGAGAGAGAGAAACAAAAAGAGAATACCAAGCCGGCCCAGATGCGGGGCTCAAACTCATGAACCCTGAGATCATGATCTGAGCAGAAATCAAGAGTCAGATGCTTAACAGACTGAGCCACCCAGGCGCCTCCAACTCATTTTTGACAAAGGTACAATGTAAGTATATGGAGGATGGATTGTACTTTCAAACAATGGTGTTGGAACATATGGATATCCATAGGCAAAAACAAAACAAAAAAATTGGGGGGAATAGGGGAAAAAAAGGAAAAGAAAAAAATTAGATCAATTCTCACACTTCAAAAAAATTTTACTCAATGAAATCATGAATTTAAATGTAAAGTGTACAACTTTCAGAGGAAAACAGGAGGAAACTTGGAATAAAATCTTTGGGTTTGGTGAAGAGGTCTTAGACTTGACATCAAAGGCATCAGCCATAAAGGGAAAACATGGATGAACTGGGCTTTATCAAAATTAAAGTCTTTTATTCTATAAGACATTTTATTGTGAGACTGAAAAGGTTAGCTACTAAGAGAAAACAACTGCACATCCAAAATACCACATAGACCATGTGTCTAGATTCTATTAAGAACTCTCAGGACTTCACAGTAAATAAACACACAGGCAAAGAAACACACACACACACACACACACACACACACACACACACACACACCTGCTCTAATTACAAAATGGATGGAAAACATGATGAGACATTTATCAGAGAGAATATTGATATGGAAAATAAGCTCAGGGAATGATGTTCAACATCAGTAGCCAGAAGGAAAATGCAAATTAAGAACATGATGAGATATCACTGTATACCTACTAAAATAGTTTAAATATGAAATAGTGTCAATGTCAGTGATCAGAATGCAGAGAAACTGAAGTCTCCTGCACTGACAGGGGATGTGAACTGGTATGGCCCCTCTGGAGGATAGTTTGGCAGTTTCCTAAAAACTGCATATACACATAAAACTCCTGACCTAGGAATCACATTTCATGGCCTTTATGTCAGAAAAATGGAAACTCACAGTCACCCAAAACTGTACACAAATGTTCACAGCAGCTCTATTTGCTATAACCCCAAACTAGAAACTACCAAAAGGCCCTGCAGTATGTGAACAGTTGAACAAACTGTGGTGTGTCCGTATCATGGAACCCTCTCAGCAATGAAAAGGAGCAAACTGTGCATACACTGGACAACCCGGATGGCTCTCAAGGGCACTGTGCTCATGAAAAAGGCCAGTCTCAGAAAGTCCCCTAGTGAACAATTCCCTCCGTCTAACATTCTCGAAATAACAAATTAAAGAGACGGAGCACAGGTTAGTGGTTGTCAGGTGTGGGTTGATGGGGTCTGAAGGGAAATGGCTGTGAATACAGAGGGCCGCAGGAGGGAGATCTCCGTGGTAATGGAATAGTTCCGCGCTTGCCTGTGGTGCGGGTCACACAGATGTACACATGGGATGTGAAACACAGGCGTATGACTGGACATGCACACTTTACCAATCTGGTTCTTGGTTTTCATATTATAGTTCTTTGAGATATAATCGTTTGGGGAAACTAGGTAAAGGGGTACACAGGGTCTTTCTATGCTGCCTTTTGAACTTCCTGGGAAAATATCGGTCTTCCAAAATAAAAAGTTGCTAACAGGTGGCCTTCTGGATAAAATCAAGAACCTCACAACATCTAATGCTAGGCAGCCAGGATGTAGTACAATAAGGAATCTCATTCCTCCGTGATGGTCATGCAAAATGTTACAACTGTTCTGAAAGTAACCATGGTCATTTCGTACAAAGCTAAATATGCTTTTACCTCGCAGTCCTGCATTCACACACCTGGGTGATTACTCAAATGATTGAAAACATATATCCATATAAAAACTGGCACAGGAATGTTTGTATCAGATGTGTTCACAAGTGGAAACTTGGAAGCAATCAAGACGTCCTTCGATGGGTGAATGGATAAACTGTGGAACAAGTACACAATGAATTCAGCAATTTCTTAAAGCTATTAAAGTCTGAAAACATATTGTGACACCTTGACTGCATATTGCTCAGTGAACAAATTCTCTTAGACTAAAGAGCTCTTACTTTACGGTTTCAATTCTATGATATCCTTGAGAGACAAATAGATACTTGTATAATAGCAATAGTGAATCTTCATCTAAACTATGGACATCAGTAAATAATAATGTATCAATGTTGCCTCATTAATTGTAACAAATGTACCACACTGAGACACATGTTAATAGGAGAAACTGTAGGTGGAGCAGGAAGGAAGATGCAAATTAGGAACTTTGTTTTTTCTATCCAATTTTTCTGTAAACTTAAAACTACTCTTCAAAAGGAAAGTATTCAAAAAATTTGACTTTTTAATGAGAGGACAGATACGTTTTCTTTTTTATTCCACAAGTGTCTGAGTTTTAGTGTATTCTCTATTGTACACCTATTTATTTTAGAGTAAAAAGTAGGAGTATGTAAAAGAAACACCAGTGCCTATTACCAAATTTCTAAAGATGAGGGTTGAGTCTACAAGACTTAGGTACACAAACTGGCTATTTTCTATTTTTTGAACTCTGAGAGAGAGACAGACAGACAGACAGACAGAGCAGGAGCAGGGAAGGGCAGAGGGAGAGGGAGGAGATTGGAGGAGGCGTCATGCTCAGTGTGTAGCCCCAGACAGGGCTCCATCTCATGACTCTGAGATACTGACCTGAGAGGAAACTGAGAGTCAAATGCTTAGCCAATTACATCACCCAGGCCTCCAGAAACTTGCTATAGGGTGTTAAGAGACAAACTGAGGAAGAAGATAATTTCCAAGTGTTTGTTTGAGACCATGATTCAAATCTGGCAGTGCCAACAGAAAATGGTGAAGAGTTCTCTGACAGTAGCTGGGTAGCTGGAGAAAGGCTTTGATAGAGCAGATGCAGAAGCATACCCTGAAAATTACCTGATTCGCTATATCTTATTCAGTCTGGCTTGGAAAAGCCCCATTGGCGACTGGTGAAATTTGCTGGGATACCAGTGCACTTACAGGAATTGACTCTCGCTTAGGTGTCAGTCTGCCTATGTAAGATGTAACCAGGATGTTAGAGCCATCTCTGTCTAATGGCCCCCTAGAAAAATTACTCCAATAATTCTCCCATTTTGGTCATCCTTTCACACAAGAGATGGACAAATTGGCATTAGTGTCTCTCTCAGTCACCATCAGTGTTAGGTTGTTCCTGTATTCCTGTGAAACTCATAGGTTCTAAGATCAGGCTCGTGGAAGGTGTTTGCATCTCACTGTTCATGTCGTTTCTTCTTCTCCAAGTGCAGTGAGACCATCTGATATACTGCTGGTGACTATAAACATGTGTTTAAGATTCTTGAGAAAACACAGCTTCATGAAGACTATCAGGAGAATACAAAGGGACTGAAGTATGTCTCTTAGTAGGGACCCCTATGTACCAACCCAGTCGGTGTCAATGGGTTTTAGCCAAGAAGCTTGTTCGTTATTTTCCTGTATTTGAGTTTCTGGAATATCAGAGGTGTTGAGTCAGGAGCAGCAGGAGGTATTTCTATGGCACAGGCTCCTTCTTCAGCCAACCAGCAACCTAAAGCAATTTTATTACCCAAAACCACCTTATCAGCTCTCAAGGATCCTTATGGCTAACTGGTATATTTCAGGTTGATCTATTCTGTTACCTTTCAAAGCCATTTTGCTTTGTTTTGTGCTTTTCTGAGATTTTTACCATCAGGCAATTGAAATTTTGCAAAAATGATTGAATGTATACTTTTTGAAGCATTATTGTTGTACCTAATTACTCTCCTTGCAGTTATCTTTTGATTCTTATCATAATAAGTCCATGTGGTAAAAATGGCCATCAGTATCTTCATGAACAGAATCAGGTAGGTTAGAAGAGCAAGGTATCAGTGGATACACAGATAAAAAATGTAGAGTAAGTTGAACCCCAAATTGACATCCTTGCAACTGCCCTTATTTGCCACTCTACCAAACTGTCAGGATAATCAATCTGTATGGTTTTGGGTAGGCTCTGGGAACCACCTGATAATAGTTTCACAGATAAATGAGCAAAGCCCACTGAGCCTCAAACATTTTTTTCAATCCATTTAAATGTGATGTTCTGTCCAACCTCCCACTTTTTACCTCAGTTTTCGATTCAGGGCTACATACCTAATACAAGACTGTTTCAGGAATAAGTCAGACCATTCTGCTGGTAACGAAACAGGCATCCAAGACCATGATAATAAGATGGGTAATGCTGATCTGGATGTCCAATACTATTTTTCATTAAACCTGGAGTGGGTGTTACTGATATATAACTTCTGTAAAGTATATGTAGCCTACTCTTCCACTCCCTACTCCACTCTCACCTGTTCCCCATCATCAGTCTTATTCATTATCAGAGGCTAAACCCTAGACTTGGCATTCATTCTACCAAAGATCCAGATATATCGTTGGCTTGGAGACCCAAGACCAAAGCCAGCTCCTGAAACCATTGCTAAGTAGAGATCTCCCAATGAACTCTACTCTAGGGTTTTCCATAAGGGGACTGGATCACAGCAACTGGATTGCTTGCAGATGCTACAAGTGAAGCATGGTCCTAATGAACCTACATATTTCTGATTACTTACAGAACTTAGCACAGACATTCAACATTCACACACTTGAGGAAGAAGGAATCATTTATATTCCCTAGTCTGTGTGAAGAACTGGCTAGGACACCAAAACTTCCTCTCAGACCCATCAAAAGTTTATTGTGTTAAAAAAAATTGCAATCACAGTTAGAATAAACCCAAGCAATAAGTGTAGATGACATTTCTGTTGAACACTCAAAAGGTTCCATAGCAGAGAAAGGATCCTTTGGGGTCTATTTCTGAGGCATCACATGGTGCTCTTGGGTGGCTCAGTCAGGTAAGCGTCTGACTTTGGCTCAGGTCATGATCTCACAGTTCCTGGGTTCGAGCCCCGCGCTGGGCTCTGTGCTGATAGCTCAGATCCTGGAGCCTATCTTTGGATTCTGTATCTCCCTCTCTCTCTGACCCTCCCCTGCTCATGCTGTCTGTTTCTCAAAATTAAAACAAATTAAAAAAATAAAATAAATAAAATAGTACGACGGTAGAAAATGTAGAAAAATAGACCCAAGAAGGGCAATACACAGGGAATATCTAGATGTCAGAGTCTGGACAGATCAGGAAGGCATCATTATTCTTAGAATAGCTAAGGGGCTGGGTAATGCTGAAGAATAGTTGTCTTCACTGAGGTGAACAATTGAGTATTGTTGGGCTCATAAAGCTATTAAAACACAAATTTCTTCATTGTTCTTCTCTCTAGGAAATGCCATTGCCTGTAGGAAAACACACATGGCTACTAAAGATTAAGAGGAATATTTTAAGCTCTATTACAGATCTTTCCTCTTCTCCCTTAATCCTTTGATTTGGAAAAGCCACTTCATATTCATCTAACATCCATCCAGTAAATACAACCTTTTTAATGTGAACTGCACCCCCTACCCTCTAAGTGAGCATGAATGAGCCAGAGCACTGGCTTACCTTCTTCTGGAAGTTTCAACATCACTTTTCAGATTAGAGAAGCAAGACTAGGTATTGATCTTCAAGAGAATTTCATTTCATGCACTGAATCTGTCCTCATCCCAAGTGAGCCAACCTCTGGAAACCCTTCTTAACTGAAAGACTGCCTCAGGAAATATGAACCAGGAAGTGCCCAAAAGTTTCCTAGATCACTTTGATTCAATAGTCTGATGGGAAACAATGGTTTTAGGTAGTGGAGACAATTCCCAAGACTGAAGTTGTGGTCTAGGTACACATGTACGGAAAGGAATATGGGACCTTGAAGCTTTGGGACACCAGATGATGTCAATGCGTGATTCTATCTTAGCAAAGATAAATCAAGAGCCATGCCTTTCCTATCGGTTTCTTTAAAGGCATCGCCATCCTTTTTCCCAACGCTGTTTCCTACCCTTCTACACTTCAAAAACTCCATATATGTCTTCCTCTGACCCCATAAACCCCACCTGTGGATGCCTCACAGAGGCCCTCTGCCTTCATCTCTTTGTGCCTGGCCTTGATGATGAAGATGGTTCCAACATGATGCCCACCAGACCCACGACTAGGCCCAGGGCACACACCACATTCTCTGTTGTCTCTGGGAGGGGGGGGCGGTTTGTGCATCAAACTCTGGGGAAAATAAAACAGAGTACAGGACAGAAGTAATGATCATTGTCTGGAGTAACACTTAGAAACAAATGTAGGTATTTCATCAATAAATATGTATCAGTCACATAAATAAGAAGAAGACAGCATGATGTATGAAGGGAATACAGATTAACAAGTGGGGGGAGCCAAATAATTGGAGAAGGCAAGCAATAGGAATTTTGTTATGGATGAATTAAGGTACTCTTCATCTCAAGGCACCAGACAAAGCATCATGGGAGGAAACCATAGAAGAAATAAGATTGAAGGATGGTCCATACCCCAGTGCTTGAGAAGAGGCTCATCCAAACTCCAGTGCTCCACCTTACAGTCATAGACATCCTTGGCTGAGGGCAGGAAAGGGAGATAGTGGAACTTGCGGAAAAGGTGGTCTTCCATGGGCAGAAGACAGTCTCTGACCCTCCTGTGGTGACAGGGTTTCCATGTCGAAGCTATGTGACATTGATCACTGGTGGGGAGAACATGTCGATGAAACAGATGAGGACATTGGGCTCTCCCAGTTTCACGGGACTGTTTGAGAGCACAGTCACCTCGGGAGGTACTAGGGACACATGACAGAAATTAGGCTTTGTTGCTTAGGCTAGCCCCTCTCCCACCCACTGAAGCCAAAAAGCAATTGAAACTGTGCCCTGAGAATCTATGCCACAGTCACAAATACCCATCTCTGATACTCTCCCCCATGAACTGGAACCAATGTTCTATAGTGTAAGATATATAAGGATATTTTAGGTACTGGAGATAATTTCATTCCTATCCCTCCTGGCATAGATTTAGGGCAATAACTCACAGTGTAAGTGACTGTGGATGGCAGGGAAAAGATGTGAGCACATCAGAACAGGAACAAACTCATATAAAGTTCTTGGGATTATGGCACGAGAGGTAGGCTCTTGCTGATGGCAAATCTAGGCCCCTGGGAGGGAAAGTGAGTCACAATAATGTAACACAAACCAAAGCATCTATTTTAAAGTTAGGATTCCGTGTCTAGGAGTGCAGCAGATACCATTGGTGTTTGGGGTGTGATTGGAGCACTTTATCATGATGTCCAGGTTCGCTTTGTCGACAGCTATATTGGCCAATGCACCCTGGGCACAAAGCTGGCAAAACATCCAAATTCTTCACGCCGCCACACTGTCTCCTTTTCCATATCCCCGTGGAAAATCTCATCACCATCAAGGTCAAACATAAAGTCGCCTGACGGGTCAGGGGTCAGCTAGAACTCAGCCTGGATGATCACATGCTCCTCTAAAGGCAGGAAAGTGTGTTAGGGTGGGAACCAGGTGGAGGAGAGAAAGAAGAACTCAGGATGTGAGACAATGTGCGGGCAGGGAACCATATGGAGGGAAGGGGTGAGTCTGAAGATGAGGCTCAGGTGGAGGATATCCATGTTGAACAGAGCTGGAGGGCAGAAATAAAGGGGCAGAGTGAGAGGGGGCTGAAAATCCCAGAGTCTTCTGAAGCTGTTGGTAAGCTCCATGCTACAGCTGTGAGGTGATTCCCCCTTTGGAAATTCATCAGCATCTCGTAAAAAGAAATTGATCACTCACTGTATTTTCCCAGGCATTGAATACACTTCAGCCTTAATTCAGGGAAGTTATCAGTGTATTGTAGCTCTATGAAGAGGGAGACACTCTTTTAAAGGCTGCGTTCTGAACTCTGGAATCAAATGAAATATCGAATTCTCTTTGGTTTAAGGAGATAAAGTTAACATACAACTTTGTATTCACTTACATATACAACATAATGCTTTGACATGTATACACATATGTAATGCAATTCATATCAGTTACATGACCTCCCTCTCCCTGAGAGATTGTTGCTGTGGGGCGACTTTCCTTTCTAGTGATCATCATTATAATATCTGTGCTCAAAATATGCTGACAGGATTCACATGTCAAAATTTAACCACCATGTATTCCGCTAAGTACAGGAGCTGAGAACATCTCGGATTTTTTACCGTTTAATGCCTACAAAATTATGTGAGGTTTAAATTTGTAATTGCACTAATTTTCCAGTAAGAGTAATTGAAGCCCAGACTGCAGCTTGTTAATGCTTCTCAGAACATACTTCCCCCTCACATTTGGCTTACCTCAAAGTCAGTAGTATTAGTCAATATAGAACTCAGGTTTTGCTCCTCTAAAGTAAATGTGATTGACGTCAATTAATGGTAACGGCAGGTCTCCTCCAGACTACAGTTTGTTATACTTTCAGATTTATAGCAACATAATACCTGTCATTGTTTTCTTTTCCACTCCAAAAAATGTCTTGCAAGTGTCCATAGTTCATCTCTCCAGAGATTTCAGAGCTCATCTACCTAGATTTGATTCTCTCGGCACCTACCTTTCATAGCCCAGGATTCCTGAGGACCCATCAGGCAAGGTATGATAAAAAAAAAAAAAAATCCTAGCACCAGGACTTCATTTATGGCCATTTTCTTCCTGGGTGCTTTGACAGGGGTCAGTATAGCATAACACTGCAATAGAAGTGACAAGACTACAAGAAAAGAGAAGAATCTGACTTTAAAATTCGAATTACTTAAGCTCCAGGAAAACAGAAAGAACTCAGATGACACATCTGTTAATACAGAAAGGGCTCTTGTCAATAGTTCAGGAAAGGAACTACTTCATTTACTAGGTAAAGAAAGAAAGTTCTTAATCAAATAAGCACACAACCAAATAACAACAGAAAAACATTGGGTTTTTGAGAATGTTGGGAAGTTACTCACAGTCTCTTTATCCCAGTCCAAATGCATGAAAGAGATGTGCTTGAAGCTTAATCGTGAGAGGAGAATCAATGGAAGCACATCAAAGTGAGAGCTAAGGACAGATCATTCCTCTGTGCTGTAACAGCTGGGGACCCTAATTAAGGGCTAATAGAGATGGTAAATTCCCATGCCATGGAGAATGCCTGCTTTTGGCAGTATTGTGTGACAGAGCCTCACTTAAGAACCTTCTTATTGTTTTAGGTTTCTTCTCCATGTCCTAGTCTCCCAGATGGACAACTCAGTCCAAGAGCTGGGAATCCCTGGCACTGTACCATATTTAGAACATCAGAGGTGAACGTTAGTTTCAACTCTCCCCTAACTATAGATGGACAGTAGAGAGGTCATAGGTAGTGGTTACTGGAAACCATTGGCTGTAATCCCTACCATTTTAAATATGACCAGAGATTGAGTAGACTGCGGTAGGGGGGGGACTCACCACATTTGAACTCAGGTTGATGAATAGGGTGGAGCAAGTTGGGCAGAGCCTATTTTACTGGCAGCAATACAGATAATAAACTACAGGGAAGCTTTACCATAACCTTCCTCATGTCATAACATCATGAATGCTGTCCTCATGACATAAATTATTGAAATTCTGTTCCTAAAATTTTATTTTGATATTCATCATTGAAAAAACTAAAAGTTAAGACACTCTGGCCCTCATGTTTCTGAAAACACAGGGCCCTAATAAGGAAAATAAAATTACACACAGAAAGAGCTGAATCTAAATAAAACCAGTGAAGAGTGACCTGGCAGTGAGGGAGCCCAACAGATGGTGAGTTCGCTGTTCAATATCAGTCATGATACATAGGCTCAGGGTGGAGTTTCCACACTGTTGTGCTGATGCCTTGTCTTGCCCCACAGCTGCCCTCACAAATCATGAGGGAGAAAACGCTACACATCACTGATTATCTGATCACATCCAAGGGTTTTGAACATCCTGTGACCCTGATTTTTGGATCATGTGGGAGAGACCCACAGCACACTTTTGCCCTAAAATTGTTAAGGAATACACTTCCTGGAGGCAAGGGAATGGTCCAGATGAGAGTTCTACAGTATCCGTCTCTGCTGAGAGTTTGGTCCTATGGTTTAGGGTTGACATCTCCTCTCTCAGAGGAAAAAGCTAGTCTGATGTTTCTATGTCTGCCCTTTGCTTGCTGGCATATTAAGTTGTTCTTAAGATGCTCATAAATATATGGTAAACAGGCATTTTAGAGAAAGACATTTCGTATGCTGTTATAGCAACTTCAACCCATTGTGGTTTTCACCAACTAATGATATGGCTTAGTTCTAAAACACTAATTGGTTCTTCTCAGGAAATTACTAAATTTGGGAAACTTTAAAACATATTTTCATTTCCCTTTCCCTGTGACAGCTAAGAAGTTCCTAATCAGACACTCTCATTGTACAGAGGTCTCTTCCTATACTCTAACTTCCTATTTCTGAGGGGATTTCCAAGGACACCTGAGTAAGTTGTTGTCAGTGACATCAAATGGTTAGGAGCCACTGTGCTGGTAAGAGTTCATTCTGTAAATAGATGTCCCTGTAGACATTCTCACCAGAAATATTTGTTACAATTCTTCTGTATTATAGGGACTTATACTTTTAGGTAGCCAGGCTTCCTTTAGGAAGCCTGTAGGAGCACAGTGCAGGGCAGACCTCTAACTCCAAAATGTCAGGAACCTGTGGGAAGCCTCTGTGGACATCTCGGTTCCTCTAGAGCCCCAAGGGAAAGACTGTCTTGGGAACACAAGGCTGTTGTCAAGACCACTGTGTGTGAACCTTGTGTCCACTGCACGAGAATGCTTCAGCCTACCTGCCACCTTCCAAATCTCATACTACTAACTTTCACTTGCAATGTGTGGTCCACATCCAGATCCTGGGGCAAAGAGATTCTTACTTCTAATCCCTGTGATACACACAAGACATAGAAGCTAACAGGAAAATTATTAAATCAAAATATATTTATATTTTGATATATCTACATCTCTAGCATCTGTTTATCTCCACCATGGTTCACTCAAGCTCCTTGCACAGTAGGTAACCTAGATCCAGAGAGAATATTAATTGTGCTATTAGGTGAGGGCTTGGACATGATAGCTTTCCATGGACCCAGGTCAAATCTGGGACCTCACCACTTCACGTGTGTATACTTTGTGTTGGAAGAACGTGCAGGCCCTTCTTTTTGCTTCCCTTCCTTACCTTTTGCCCTTAGCATGCAGAACTTCCTATCAGAGCTGTTGGTGGGGTGGGGGTGGGGTTGGGGAATATTGATCCAGGCATGTCTTTCCCAAACCTACATGTAAGACACTTTACTGGTTCTGTGTCATTTCTCCTTCCCATCTTGAGAGGTGGCAGAAGCTAGTGCTGCTGAAATAAATTTGTATCAGTGTGAGAAGTGTCAACTGTTGATATCAACCAATGTGCTAGAGTGGTGGGGTGTGGGCCTTCCTAATCTGTTCTGTGTGAATAAAGAGAGCAGGGTGTTTTGGCCCATCTCTAACTTGGGAGAATGACAGCATGTGAATTTGATTTGTTTTCTCTTCACCTGTACCTGAAACCTACTCTTAAAAGTCTGAGTTTTTAATAGGCCCTGGTGTTGTGTAATCACACTTCTATGCTTGGGTAATTTTTGTCAATAAGTACATGCAGATTAATGCCTCTCTCTCTGTCTCTGTCTCTGTCTCTCTGTCTCTCTCTCTCTCCTTAGAGAAGTTATTCTCCTGATGTATAGGAATTATAGCATACCATAAGATTTATTGGCTAAATTGTAATACATAGAGCATTCTAAAATTTCCTGTATGTTGCAGAAATATATCCGAACTCAGCAGTTAGATTGTTTGGAACAATGTAATAATCAATTGTCCCAATTTGATTTAAGATAAGCCCTTTTCTACCCCCTGCTGGAAATTTTTGCAGGCAGAAGTGAGTTGAGTTGTCCTTACTCACATTCTAGTGGGGGTGGATTCAGAGAGAGGGAGGAAGAGGAAAAGGCAGGAAATGTCTTAGTGAGCATAAAATGTTTGTGTTCTCTGGGACTGGATGATGTGCCAAGCAAAGATTGTCTGTTGTGTGAGGTTTTGCAGGCCCTTCAAATTTCCTCCTGGCCTAGGTCTAGTGTGTAGGAGACACCAAAAGATACTTTGAGCCTACAACTCTGGGAGTGCAGAGCATTCCCAACGTGCCACCCTTTCCATGATCTGTCACCAACAGATCCATTTATGCTGCCCTCTAGTTTCTTGGGTGTGGTCAGGAGCGAATTCCATTGTCCTCAGCCACTCAGCTTCAGGGCAGGTAAAGCAAACTCTTGGGCCTCCCAGAAAATGATTTACTACATTCCAGGCATGTGAGTTACTCCCTTTCCCACTGCTTTGGGGGTAGAGGCTAGAATTCATAATTAAGCACAGATCTATCCAAAGGTATCATGAATATGCTCTCTCTGCTCCTTGACCACCATTTATTTGGTCAGTGGAAAGAGAATAAGAGAGAGATATGTTTTCCTCACTTTAAAATTCTGCAAAACAGGAAAGGAGTAGTTTCATATGCTCATAGATATATCTGTATTAAAGTTCACTTACGTGAAATTGAGAAAAGAAAACAGACATTACATGTACATGATATGTGAAGATGTATAAAGTACCGCTGTTGTCTATCATTGGTGTCGTCGCATACACCATAATTTTAATACAGTGAAAGAAATGAACATAGAACTAGCTATATGAGCTAGGTTTCTTAGCCTGATTATCTTTCAGTGTAATAGAGAACAGTAGGCTCCTACCATGGCTCCTCTTGGATTAAGGTTTACCTGAAGGCCTGTCTGTTAATGGTTGAGTTTCTTCAATCTCTTGTAAGTCTCCTGCTTTGTTCCATGGGTAAAATTGGTATTTGAGGGATCAGTTAAGTCTGGGCTCTGTTGAAGTATTCGCATTATAGTGTTAATGTACTCGTAAGTTCACAAAACACATCTACTCCTGGGGTATGTGCCAAATAAAACTGCTTAGCCTTGAGGATTTTTGTCTCGGAGGATAGTAACCAACTTTCTTTGGGGACCCTTTCTTTAGTCAGGAAAGAATGTAGGGGCCAGGTTTTCAGAACTGACCATATCCAGACAGTAGTGCACTCATTCCTGCCACCATTTCTCTGGGCATGTGCAACCTTCTCTAGGAATGTGGGCCCACTGAGTGTGATCTCTGCTCTTGTCTGCAGACTGTTGGAATGTCTGTATAGCAGCCCTTCTGCCACTTCCTCTTTTCTAATGGGGGCAAGTGAGGGTGAGAACCTAAAACTTGAAGAGGTTTAATTCAATGTATTTGGTCAGCAGTCTCAGCCAAGGAGCTGGGTTCTAAACATGCAACACACTCACCGAAAATTTAAGAAGGCAGGAAATATGAAAATGAAATGTTAAGAAACATGAAGAATGAATCACTGGACCCACTGAATGACTGGATCAGGATAAGGTGCTAGGAAATGATTAAAAGAATGTACTTAGTTAAGGTCTCAAGTTTCAAAGTCATAAATGAAAGAAGGGGATTTTTACACAAAAATGGAAGTTGTGAGGAGGAGGTGGGTCTTGTTTGCACTGAATATGGCCTGAGTCCAGCACAGAGTGTGAGGGGACAGGTTGGTGAACGCAAGAGGACAGGGGAGAACATGAGTGCACACATGGCATCTCAAGAACAGATCATTTCAACCCTCCGATGGGATAATACATGAGGAGCGGTCAATGCTGTAAACTATTTGAGAAAAACCAGGAGTGAAGATGTAGAGTAACCTCACATATTTTAGAGTTCTGAGGTTACTTTTAAACTTTAAAACTTATGGATTGTTAAGGGTTTTATTCAAAGGTGTTTTTGGAACACACTTTCTTTCTCACCAATGAAAAAACCCCACAAATCATGGCTATTTTAAATCTTACCATCATATCCTCTAGATAGTAATTACATTTACAATCTGTTCTGTGAAACCTGGGTATTAAAAAAGCCTTTAGGGCGAGGTCCCACTTAGGGGGTAAGCACAGTGATATTCTCAACCAAGTGTTTGACCCTGTAGCCAGTAACATGAATCCACTGAAAACTGTAAAAGCACTCCAACATAAGCACAGTCAGGAGGTGAGGATGTTGTTTTGTTTTGACACTGTGCCTATAGGGGAATACTCAAAGACTGTCAGGAAAATACTTTCCTATTTTTTTGTTTTTGTGTTTGTTTTTGTGTTTGTTTTTGTTTTTGTTTTTTTTCAATAATGCATGGTAAGAGTGGTACTAGGAATTTCTCTTGTGGTTAATAGTATTTAATTCTTCTTAAATTTTGACTGAGTATCCAGGGGGCATTGAAAGATCAAAGCTCTTAATTCAGGATACATTATCTAATATTCCTAAATGTACATTCGGAAATTCTCAAGTACGTTTGATACAGTTAGGTTGTTTAATGATTACTAATACAATAACTTTTAAAGCCTTTTTATACTAAGTATCACTGTGGGGGTTTTTTAGGTTTCTTTATTTATTTTGAGAGAGAGAGAGAGAGAGGTAGAGAGAGAGAGAGAGACAGACAGACAGAATCCCAAGCAGGATCTGTGATAAAAGTACAGAGCTTGACGTGGGGCTTGAATTCATGAACTCTGAGATCATGACCTAAGCTGAGATCAAGAGTCGGATACCTAACCAACTAAGCCATCTAGGCACCTCTGTTTATTTTGTTTGTTTGTTTTTTGTTTTGATAAGCACACCAAATAGAATGTGCTTGAAGAAATACTGTTTTTTGAGGATGTCTGGGTGGCTTAGTCAGTTAAGTGTCCAACTTCAGCTCCGGTCATGATCTGAATTTCGTGAGTTCAAACCCTTCATCAAGCTCTGTGAGGACAGCTCAGAGCCTGGAGCCTGCCCTGGGTTCTGTGACTCCCTCTCTTCCTGCTCCTCCCTGCTTTATGCAATGTCTCTCTTTCACAAAAATAAAGATTAAAAAAATTTATAAAAATATTATTTTTTGAGCATTTAAAATTTTTTTAATTTTTTAAAAATATAATTTACTGTCAAGTTGACTAACACAGTGCATATAGTGTGCTCTTGGTTTTGGTGGTAGATTCCCATGATTCATTGCTTACATACAACACCCAATGCTCATCCCAGTAAGTGCCTAAAAATATTTTTACTTAAAAATGTTTAATTAAACTCCAGTTTAATATCATATTAGTTCAGGTACACTGCACAGTGATTTCACAATTATATACATTAGGATATGCTCTCCAGAAGTGCAGTTATCATGTGACACCACAAAAAGCTATTACAGTATTTGTGACTCTATTACCTATGGTGTATGTTTCATCCCTGGGACGTAGTTATTTTACAACCGGAGGTTTGTACCTCTTAATCCCCTTCACGAATTTCAAGCATCGCCCCATACCTCTCTGGCAGCAAGTAGTTTGTTCTCCATATTTATGAATCTGTTTCTTCCTTTTTGCTGTTGGTGTTTGTTCATTTGTTTTAGAATTCATACATAAGTTAAATCATATAACTTGGAAAATAAAGGGGTGTTTAAAAAAAGAAACAGTAAATGTAAATCACTTTGATTCTTATGAATAAATGTGTAACACCCTTTCCACTTCTCCGTGACAAATTTAATCTCAGGCTAATTTTCTAGGCCTTTTTTGGAGATCTGATAAAGGAAGAATGTCAGCCAGATTTTTAGACAAAAGTGTCTATGGTAAAAATGCTCTTTGCTTGGTAAATCATATCTTGCCTGAGAAGAATACTGAGTGAACTATAACAAATGGTGGGGACCCACAGTTTGAACATCACTAAATGTAGTGACCCTTGTAACCGGGATCTAGAAGTTATGCTCGTGGAGGTGTTATTAGAGATACTGACTCCAAGGGACATGAGGATGCTAAGCCAGGGCAGACTCCACTCCCATACGTGTATATTCATCTCCCGCAAGTAAACTCTCCCACGAGGCTGGGGTGGGCAGACGCTAGCACCTGTACTGCATTATGAACTTTTTCAAGACTATCTTCCACTGAGGATAAAAATATCTGATGCTGTCCCTTTGGCATGCTTTGACTCCTGTCTGTCATCCTACTGAGTGACTCTGAGGGCCAAGTGTGGCCTGGGGCAATCACATGAATCTGAATTTCAATGTAAGAAGATTCCCTGGGTCTTGATATACAAACAATATTCATTTTATTTCTTTATTTTTATATACATATGTGTGTATGGGAATGCAGTCTTTCTATCCATTGGAAATATATGTATATATTACATATATAAATTATATTCTTATAAATAAATGTATAATTTCATAAGATGTTTGAAACATTTCATATTTTTAAAGCTTTAATATAATCTCACACCTACTGTTTTTTTTTTTTTTTTTGCTTTAAAAAAATTAGTTCCAGTTAGTTAACATATAGTGTTACCTTGGTTTCAGGTGTACAATATAATGATTCCATACAACTCTTCATACAGCTGCCGATATTCATCACAAGTGTCCTCCTTAATTCCTATCACCTATTTCACCCATCCCACAATCCCCATCTGGTAACTACATGTGTTCTCCCTAATTAAGAGTCTATTTCTTGATTTGTCTCTTTTTTGCCCTTTCGCTCATCTGTTTTCTTTCTGAAATTCCACTTATGAATGAAATCATATGGTGTTTTTCTTCTTTGACTTATTTTGCTTATTATTATCTGCTCTTTAGCACCAACCATATTGTTGCAAATGGAAAGATTTTATTCTTTTTTATGGCTATTTAACATTCCATTGTATGTATATATATGTATGTGTGTATATCTATCCATGTGTTTATCTATCAACTATATACGTGCATACACCACATCTTCTATAATGTATTCATCAGTCGATAGACACTTGGGCTACTTCCATAATTGGCTCTTGTAGGTAATGCTGCTATAAACATCGGGGTGCATGCATCCCTTGGAAATAGTGTTTTTGTATTCTTTTGATAAATACTCAGGAGTGTAATTGCTGGATTATTGGGTAGGTCTATTTTTAACATTTTGAGGAATCTCCATACTGTTTTCCACAGTGGCTGCATCAGTTCACATTCTCCCCAACAATGCTGAGGGTTCCCTTTTCTCCACATCCTCTCCAACACTGGTTGTGTCTTGTGTTGTTCACTTTATCCATTGTGACAGGTGTGAGGTGATATCTGTTAGAGGTTGATGTGTATTTCCCTGATGGTAAGTGATGATGAACATCTTTTCACGTGTCTATTGGCCATGTGTAAGTCTTCCCTGGAGAAATGTCTCTTCATGTCTTCCCACTTTTTAATCGGATTCTTTGTTTTTTGGGTATCAAGTTGGATAAGCTCTTTATAAATTTCACATAGTAACCCCTTATTGGATATGTCATTGGCAGACATCTTCTCCCATGCTGTAGAGAGCCTTTTAGTTTTGTTGATTGTTTCCTTCCCTGTGCAGAGATTTTTATTTTGGTGTGGTCCCAATAGTTTTTTTTTGTTTTTGTTTTTTTGTCTTTGTTCCCTTGCCTCAGGAGACATATCTAGAGAGACATTGCTATGGCCAATATCAAAAAGGTTACTTCCTGTGTTCTCTTCTAGGATTTTTACAGTTGAAGTCTCTCTCACATTTAGGTTTAGGTTTTTAATCCATTTTGAATTTATTTTTTTGTATGATATAAGAAAGTATCCAGTTCCATTCTTTTGGATGTTGCTGTCCAGTTTTCCCAAATCCATTTATTGAAGAGACTGTCTTTTTCCTATTGGATATTCTTTCCTGCTTTGTCAAAGACTCAATGGCCATACAGTTGTGGATTTACTTCTGAGTTTTCTGAGTATTTCTGGGTATTCTGTTCTATTTATCTATATGTCTATTGTTGTGCCAGTACCATACTCTTTTGATTACTACAGCTTTGTAATGTAACTTGAAGTCTGGAATTGTGATGCCCCCCGCTTGGCCTTCCTTTTTCATGTTTGCTATGGCTATTTGGGACATTTTGTGGTCCCAAACCAATTTTACGATGTTTGTTCTATTTCTGTGAAAAATGCTGTTAGTACTTTGATAGGATTGCATAAAATGTGTGGATTGCTTTGGTTGGTATAGACATTTTAAAAATATGTCTATTGAGAGAGAGAGAGAGAGAGAGAGAGAGAGAGAGAGAGAGAGAGAAGGAGCGAGCAGGGGAGGGGCACAGAGATGGAGAGAGAGAGAATTCCAAGCAGGTTCCTCACTGTCAGCCCGGAGTTCGACACATGGCTTGATCTCAGGAACTATGAGAACATGACCTGAGCCAAAATCCAGAGTCCAACACTTACCCTCTTGAACCACCCAGGTCCTCCAGGACTTCCAGCAGTATTTTAAACAAAGGTAGTGAGGGTGGACATCCTTGTCTTGTTTCTGACCTCCAGGGAAAAGCTCTTACTTTTGCCCCATTATAGATGTATGACCTGTGGGTTTTTCATAAAATGGCCTTCCTACACTGTTGGTGGGAACGTAAACTGGTACAGCTGCTCTGGAAAACAGTGTGGAGGCTCCTCAAAAAACTATCAGTAGAACTCCCCTATGACCCAGCAATAGCACTGCTGGGGATTCACCCAAGGGATACAGAAGTGCTGATGCATAGGGGCACATGTACCCCAATGTTCCTAGCGGCACTTTCAACCATAGCCAAATCATGGAAAGAGCCTAAATGTCCATCAACTGATGAATGGATTAGGAAGATGTGGTTCATCTATAGAATGGAATACTACATGGCAATGAGAAAGAATGAAATCTGGCCATTCGTAGCAAAGTGGATGGACCTCGAGGGTGTCATGCTACGCGAAATAAGTCAGGCGGAGAAAGACCGACACCATATGTTTTCACTCATAGGTCTAACAGGAGAAACCTAACAGATGACCATGGGAAGGGGAAGGGGGGAAAAAGAGTAGGGAGAGGGAGGGAGGCAAATCATGAGAGAATCTTGAATACTGAATACAAAATGAGGGCTGAAGGGGGAGGGAGAATGGGGAAGGGGGGTGATGGATATGGAGGAGGGCACTTGTGGGGAAGAGCACTGGGTGTTATATGGAAACCAACTTGACAATAAATTATAAATTAAAAAAAAACAAATGGCTTTAGCTATATTGAGGTATTCTCTCTATACACAGTTTGTGAAGGTTTTTGGTTTTTTTTTTTTAAGCATGAATGAATTTTGCATTTTGTCATTTGCTTTTTCTGTGTCTTCTGAGATCCAAGAAGGTAAAGGTGTCAGGCTGGTGTTGAATTCTGAGTATATGTGCTGGAGGTCTGGACAAGGGTAGAGCTACAAGTATGCATTCTACTAGTAGGTAAGCAGTTCTCCATGAGCTCTATTGGATCAGCATTGCAGCTCCTTGCAAAAGAGCATGTAGTATCCATGACCAAGCTGTGTGGGGACTTGATCCATAATGCATATAGATTCAGGCATATTGATAGGCTAATTTTAGGGGCATTTATGGATGCCAGTTTGTAATCCACATATCAGCCCATTAAAATTATACTAAGAGCATTAGAGCATAAACCTACCAGTCAGACATGTCTCTTTTGGTTACATTCGAAGAAGCATTCTGTCTGACACATAATTTGAAGCATGTGTAAAGAGGGAGGGTCTCACTTAAGCATTGATTTTATTGGTACCATTTAATGTAGAAGGAGGTGAAGTCTGGGTCAGAACATGGCCCATGACACACTGGCTGAAATCCTTCTAACTGGACCTGCCAGTGCCTGGTGCTCAGCCATCCTGTGGTGCAGTTGTGCACCTGACTGCATTTGTTCCAACACACCTCCTGAGACAACATTAGTTCCAAAGGCTCTGCTAGCAATCCTATCATCCTGTTGCACACCATAAGAGTCATAGGCACGGCTAAAAAGAGTACTTGCATTTGATATGCTGTGGGGGTCTCCTTCAGACTGAACAATGCGGATACTGAACGTGGGCTAGGTGTATCTCCTTTAAAGCTAGAGGTCCTTTACCTCTTCCTCTAAGGATCCGTAGGGGCCTGGAACATCTCTGCTGAATATGGCCACTAGACCCCAGAGGTCCATTTTGGAATGCCATTTTCTAATGTGCCTGGTATCCACCTTGTGCCTTTTTTCTTTTCCCTAAATTCCATTCAGTACCACTCATGGGTCCCAGAGCTAGAATTTGAAGCTTCTGCAAAATTTTTGATGAGTTTCATTTAAATTTATTAGCCTTTATAACTTGCATAGTGTAGCAAACCTGGTGGCCTTAGGTTGCCACTGGTAGTGGGCCATCATCTTGGCCAGTAAATATGTATGATGATGATCTCTAAGAATTTGGTAGTGATTTGTGCCCTTGGGCTCTCTAGATAAGAGGGTCATACTGCACAATTTGATCTCAATCAGGTGCCAGCATATGAAAGACAGCAAGAGGGCATTCAGGGAGGAGATCAAAAGGTGGAGATGCAGGGGGACCAGTATTTTCCTTGTCACTCAAACATAGCTGTACTGAGATCAGATCACGTAAAACACCCAGCTAATTGATCTGCGGAGCTGCAAAAGTATCACCACAGTTGGAGGAAGATAGCCTGGCAGGAGGTGTGTGTATGTGAACTAACTGACATTGTCACCATGGGGAAGGAACCCTTTCTGTGGAGAGACAAAAGGGAGCAAAAGAGAGAGGGGCTGTGAAAGTGCTGCGCTGAGTTAGCACAAGAGGAAAACCTCTCTGGACCATGGACTAGGGAAGGAGAAGTCCAGAGAGTGTCAGTTTTGTTTTGCAAACAGCCTCTGGAGCTGAAACTTGGAAGCTTTGAAAGTGTGTGACTTTCTCCCAAGTGGAGTCATGGCATGGGCTTCTGGGGAGCAGCGAGCTGGTCCCAGAGTGCATAGCATGGTGCAATGATCTCCAGGGCACACTGGGAGAGACCAGTCCCCTTCCAGGAGTACTTTGGGAAAAGAGGGTAGTGTCTCCCGAAGGACAAAAGACCCCGTAGGTGACAGCTAAAGGCCTGTCTTCAGAAGGGTGAAGAGGTTCTATTCCAGAGCAGGGGACCAGATTGACATGGGGCTGGGTCTTTTTGGACATGCAGTGTTGAATACCAGCTGTATCCCAGTAAAAGTCATAGGAGAACTATGGTGCAGGGTTAGTTGACTGATCTTGCTACTCTGTGAGGGCTGGTTGAACATCATAGGTTGAGAGTCCTAGTCCAGCAAGGAGAGACTGGGGTGTTACCATTATTCTCCCAAACACCAACACGGTGGGACTTCAGAGAATAACACAGTGTTCCCCAGTTCAGACGGGAGACTCTTACATCAAACCCTGCTCATCTGTTCCTGGCTACTGCTTATTCACTGGAGCAAGACTGACAAATTTGGCAGCTGGCCTCTTCTCCAGATCACAGCCACCAGCCCCAGTTATCAAAAGACAACTTATTGTTGGTAGTGTTGTTCTTTTTCTTACCTCCCTCTTCTTTGTTTCTTTGCAATCAGGTTCATAGTTTCTGATTTGCTTTTTGTTAATTCTATGTTATATATTTATATTTTTTAATCAGGCATTTTTATTGTATTCTTTACCACGTTTTCTTAGTCTTCTTTCTTTTCTTTCCTTGGGAAGTAGTTTTATAGTTTTTTAACTTCTCTGTTTGTTTTTCTTTTCTCCCATTTCCTTTTTCTCTTTATATGTGATCAGGCTCTCCCTGCTTTTGTTCAAGGTTATCCCAACAAGTAAATCAACGTACACCTAGTTAAAGGTCTAAAGATTCCCCCACAGCTTGCATCAGAGCTCTGCAGAAGAATGCCCAGTGAGATAGAGCAGCCAAAATGCAAAAGCAGAGTGCAGGCAACCTATGCCAGAAACACTTCCTGGAGTGCTAGCCGTTGGACAGTGTATGACCCCTATTTAATATTGTAGTACGGTTAGGTGCAAGACACATTAAAAGCTATTAAAGCATGCAAAAGACAGAAACTTGGCCAAAATGACAAGATGGAGGAATTCTTCCCAAAAGAAAGGTCTCAAAGAAATCACAGACAGAGAATTGCTTAAAACGGATATAAACAATTGTCTGGACAATTGTTAAGAGTCACAAGACCAATAGCTGATCTTGATAAAGACATAGTAGACACCAGAGAAACCCCTGCTGCAGAGATCAAAGACCTGAGAATAAGTCAGGATGACTTAAAAAGGGCTATAGCTGAGATGAATTAAACTAGATACAGTAACAGAGAGGATGGATGAGGCAGAAGAGAGAATAGGTGAAATAGAAGATAAATTATGCAAAATGATGAAGCTGAAGAAAAGCAGGAAAGGAAATCAGTGGATCACGAGAGGATATGTAGAGATCTAAGTGATTCCATGAAATGAAACAATATCCAGGTCACAGGAACCCAGAAGAAGAAGAGCAAAAGAAAGGGGAAGAAGGTTTATTTGAATGAATTACAGCTGATAACGTCCCTAATCTGAGGGAGGAACAGGCATCCAAGTCTAAGAGACACAGGAAACTCTTTTCAAAATCAACAGAAACAGGTCAACACCATGACATATCATAGTGAAACGGGGAAAATACAAAGATAAAGAGAGAATTCTGAAAATGGCTAGGGACAAAAGGACTTTAACTTACAAGGGTGGACACATAAGTGTAGTACTAGACCTGTGAACTAATACACAGCAGCCTGGAAGGGAGTGGCAGGACATATTTAATGTGCTGAATAGGAAAAATATGGAGCCAAAAATCCTTTATCCAGCGAGACTATTATTCAGAATAGAAGGAGAGATAAAGATTTTCCCAAACAAAAACTAAAGGAGTTCGTCCAGCCCTGCAAGATATTCTAAGTGGGACTCCATGAATGGAAAGCAGCAAAGACTATAAAGGACCAGAGAATAACATAACAAACATGAACTCTATAGCTAACACACTAAATTCATATCTGTCAATAATCACTCTGAATGTGAATGGACTTTATGCCCTATCAAAAGGCTTAGAGTATCAGAATAGATTTTAAAAAATGAGATCCATTTACATGCTGCCTACAAGAGACTCATTTTATACCTAAGACACCTGTCAGTTGAAAGGGAGGGGATAGAGAACTGTCTGGAGCAGCCATACTTATATCAGACAAAGTAGATTTTACAACAATGACACTAACAAGTGATGAAGACAGGCATTATCAAAATTATGGTGTCTCTCCATTAAGAAGAGCTAACAATTGTAAATATTTATGCCCACATTTGGCAGCACACAAATATGTCTATCAATTAATCACAATCATATACCAACTTATTGATAATAATACAAAAAATTGTAGGAGATTTTAGTATTCCACTTAGGGGCTATAGACAGATCATCTAAGCAAAAAATCAAAAAGGAAACAATGACCCTGAGTGATAGTAGACCACATGGTCTCAACAAATCTAATCAGAACATTTCATGCTAGAGCAACAGAATACAAATGCTTCTCAAGTGCACATGGTTTATTCTCCAGAATAGATCAGATATTGGGTCACAAATCAAACTTCAACAAGTACAAAAGGATTGAGACCACACTATGCATTTTTTTCAGATCATAAGTCTATGAAACTTACCACAAGAAAAAAATTTGGAGGGGCGCCTGGGTGGCTCCGTCGGTTAAGCGTCCGACTTCAGCTCAGGTCATGATCTCACAGTTCGTGGGTTCGAGCCCCGCATCGGGCTCTGTTGCTGACAGCTCAGAGCCTGGAGCCTGCTTCGGATTCTGTGTCTCCTTTCCTCTCTTCCCCTCCCCTGCTCATGCCCTCTCTCTCTCTCTCTCTCTCTCTCTCAAGAATAAATAAACGTTTAAAAAAAAAAAAGAAAAAAATTTGGAAAGTCCTCGAATACATGGAAGTTAAAGAACATCCTAATAAAGATCATCTCAAACCAAGAAGTTTGAGAATAAATTGAAAAATACATAGAAGCAAATGAAAATGAAAACACGACTGTCCAAACACTTTAGGATGCAGCAAATGGAGTCCTACAAGGAAAATATATGCAATTCATGTCTATATCAAGAAGCAAGAAAGATCCCAAATTCACAACCTAACTTTACCCCTAAAAGAGAGAGAACAAGAGCAGCAATTGAAGCCCAAAGTCAGCAGAAAAGGGAAATAAAAAGATTAAAACATAAATAAATGATATAGAATCCCCCCAAAGAGTAGCACAGATCAATGAAATGAAGAGATGATGTTTTGAGAAAATAAACAAAATTGATAACTCCCTGGTTAGACTTTTCTAAATGAAAAGAGAGAGGACCCAAATAGATGTAATCAAGAATGAAAGAGGAGAGATCACAACCACCACAGAAATAGAATTATAAAAGAATACTATGAAAAATTATATGCCAACATCTGGACAATCGGGAAGAAATGGACAAATTCCTGGACATTCACACACTACCAATCTCAAACAGGATGAAACAGAAAATTTGAACAGGCCCATAGTTAGCAAAGAAATTGAGTCAATTGTCAAAAATCTCCCAGCAAATAGGAGTCCTAGGACAGATGGCTTCTCAGGAGAATTCTACCAGACCTTTAAAGAAGTGTTAATACCTATCTCCTCAAACTTTTCCAAAAGATAGAAATGGAAGGAAAGCTTCCAAACTCATTCTATTAAGCCAGCATTATCTTGATTCCCAAACCAGACAAAGACCCCACTAAAAAGGAGAATCACAGGCCAATATTCCTGATGACTCTGGATGCAAAAATTCTCAGTGAGATACAAACAAGTTGATTTCAACAGTACATTAAAGAATTATTCATAATGATCAAGTGGGATTTATTCCTTCTTGAAACAGCTGCAAGGAGGGGCACCTGGCTGGTTCAGTCAGCTAAGTGGCCCACGTCGGCTCAGGTCATGATCTCATGGTTCGTGGGTTTGAGACCTGCGTCAGGCTCTGTGCTGACAGCTAGTTCAGAGCCTGGAGCCTGTCTTCAGAATCTGTGTCTCCCTCTCTCTCTGACCCTCCCCTGCTCAACGCTGTCTCTCTCTCAAAAAAAAAAAAAAAACAAAAAGGAAGAAGAAAGAAAGAAAGAAAGAAAGAAAGAAAGAAAGAAAGAAAGAAAGAAGGAAAGAGCTGCAGGGCTGTTTCAATATTCACAAATCAATGAATGTCATACACCACATTAATTAAAGAAAGGGTAAGAACTATATGATCCTGTCAATAGATGCAGAAAAATCATTTGACAAAATACAGCATCCTTTCTTGATAAAAACCCTCAAGAAGGTAGGGATAGAAGGAACATACCGTAACATCATAGAAGCCATATATGAAAGGTCTATAGGTAATATTATCCTCAATGGGAAAAACTAAGAATTTTCCACCTAAGATCAGGAACATGACAGGAATGTCTACTCTCATCAATTCTGTTCAACATAGTACTGGAAGTCGCGGCTGCAGCAATCGGAAAACAAAGTCAAACAAAAGGCATCCAAATTTTCATGGAAGAAGCCACGTTCACTCTTCACAGATGACATGATACTCTATATGGAAATTCCACCATAAAAAAAAAACCCTGCTAGAGCTGATACATGAATTCAGTAGAGTCACAGGAAATAAAATCAATGTACAGAAATAGTTTGCATTTCATGAAACAATAATGAAGCAACAGAAAGAGATATCAAGAAACTAATCTTATTTCCATTGCACCAACAACCATAAAATACCTTGAAATAACCCTAATCAAAGGGGTAAAGCCTCTGTGTCTAAAGTATAATGGCTTCTGAAGGAAGTGGAAGAAGACACAAAAAAATGGAAAAACATTCCATGCTTATGGAATGGAAGAACAAATATTGTTAAAATGTCCATACTACCCAAAAGCAATCTACACATTCAATGTAATCCCTATCAAAATGACAGCAGAATTCTTCACAGAGCTAAAAGAGTCTAAAATTTTATGGAACCAGAAATGCACCTGATTACCAAACATTACCAAAGTAATGTTGAAAAAGAAAATCAAAGCTGGAGGCATCACAATTCTAGACTTTAAGCTGTATTACAAAGCAGTAATCATCATGACAATATGGTACTGCTGCAAAAACAGACCCATAGATCAATGGAATATATGAATAGAGATCCCAGAAGTGGACCCACAAATAAATGACCACCCAGTCTTGGACAAAGCAGGGAAGGGTATCCAATGGAAAAAAGACAGTCTCCTTAGCAACTGGTGCTGGGAGAACTGCACTGTGACATGTGAAGAGTGAATCTGGACCACTTACACCATGTACAAAAATGAATTCAAAGTGGATGAAAGAGCAAATATGAGACTGGAAGCCATCCAAATCCTACAGGGGAAAACAGGCAACAACCTCTTTGACCTAGGCTGCAGCAACTTCTTACTTGACGTGGATCTGGAGGCAAGGGAAATAAAAGCAAAAATGAACTATTGGGACGTCATCAATGTGAAAAGCTTCTGCACAGCAAAGGACCCAATCACCAAAACTGAAAAGCAACTGATGGAATGGGAGAAGATATTTGCAAATGACATATCAGATGAAGGTTGAGTATCCAAAATCTATAAAGAATTTACCAAACTCAACACCCAAAAAACAAATAATAAACCTGTGAGGAAATGGCCAGAAGACATGAATAGACAGTTTTCCAAAGAAGACATCCAGATGGCCATCAGACACATGAAAAGATGCTTAACATCCCTCATCATCAGGAAAACACAAATCAAAACCACACTGAAGATACGACCTCACACCCGTTCTTGAACAACTCAGAAAACAACAACTGTTGGTGAGGAAGTGGAGAATTGGGTGCCCTCTTGCACTGTTGGTTGGAATGCAAACTGGTGCAGCCGCTCTGGAAAACGGTGTGGAGATTCCTCAAAAAATTAAAAATACAACTACTCTACAACCCAGTGATAGCGCTACCAGGAGTTTATCCAAAGGATACAGGAGTGCTGATTTATAGGGGCACATGTACCCCAATGACTATAGCCACGCCATCAACAATAGTCAAATCATGGAAAGAGCCCAAATGTCCATCAATGAATGGATAAAGATGTGGTTTATATATACAATGGAATATTACTTGGCAATGAGAACGAATGAAATCCTGTTATTTGCAACAATGTGGGTGGAACTGGAGGGTATTACGCCAAGTAAAACAAATGAATTCGAGAAAGACAGACATCATATGCTTTCACTCATCTATGCAACTTGAGAAACTTAACAGAGACTATGGTGGAAGGGAAGGTGGAAAAGTTGTTTCCAACAGAGAGGGAGGCAAACCCATAAGAGACTCTTAAATACAGAGAACAAACTGAGGGTTGATGACTGGGGTGGAGGACAGGGGAAAATGGGTGATAGGCATCGAGGAGGGCACTTGTTGGGATGAGCACTGGGTATTGTTGTAAGCAATGAATCACAGGACTTTACTCCCAAAACCAAGTGCACACTGTATACACTGAATGTTAGCTAACTTGAGAATAAATTATATATCTATATCTATATATATATATCTCAAAAAATAAATAATTAAAAAAAAGAACCTACCAAAATGAACACCCCAAAAAATAAGTAATCCAGTGAAAAAAAGGGAAAAAGACATGAAAAGACACTTTTCAAAGAAGACATCCAGATAGATGCCTAACAAACACATGAAAAGATACTCATCATTACTTATCCCCAGAAAAATACAAATCACAACCATAATGCGATGCCACCTTACAACTGTCACAATGGCTAAAATTAACAATTCAGGAAATGACAGAAGTTAGTGATGATGCAGAGGAATGGGAACCCTTTTGAACTCTTGGTGGGAATGCAAACTGCTGCAGCCACTCTGGAAATAATATGGAGTGTCCTCAAGAAAAAATTGAAGTACACGGTGCATCTGGGTGGCTCAGTCAGTTGAGTGTCTGCCTTCAGCTCAGGACATGATCTCAAGGTTTGTGAACTAATGGGTTCAAGCCCCATGTCAGGATCTCTGCTGACAGCTCAGAGCCTGGAACCTGTTTCAGATTCTGTGTCTCCATCTCTCTCGCCCTTCCCTGCTCGTGCTCTGTCTTTCTCTCTCTCTCAAATATAAGTAAAAATTAATTTTTTTAAAAAAAATTGAATGACCCAGCAACCTAGTAATTGCACTAATCAGAATTTGTTCAAAAGATACACAAATGCTTATCTGAAGGATCACATGCATCCCAATGTTTATAGCAGTCTATCAACAATAGCCAAATTATGGAAAGAGTCCACATGTCCATTGACTTATGAATAAATAAGGAAGATGTGCTATATGTCCATATATATACTCCCTGGTAAACACTAGCAGGGAGGCTTTGGAGGAAATTGAAGTTGGTGTGTGAGGCCTAGAGACCTGAAATCTGAGCACTGACAGAATTAGAACATGGGATAAAATTTCTGTCAATATGGGGCAACACTTATTGTTTAAAAGCTTGAGGATCCTGTGTTTTTAGGACACTGTGCCTCTCGACGTCCAGCTGCTTGGGAGCATGTCAACTATGTGCAAATTCCACAAGATTCCATGTTCTAGTGTCCACACCTGAACAACAATGGAAGGGGATATGGGCATCTGATTTGAATCTCTGATGTCATGTGGGACAAATGGGATGAAGAAAAATCTGGTTAAGGAGATTACATGACGGGAACCAGTATTTCTGGAGGGAGTGACCTACAGCAGTCCATTGAAGGGATTGCTGGTGATGATTGCACAGGTTTATAGCTCCAGCAGAAGGCAGCAGTAGCCCAATAAAATCCATTTCCCATCATGAGTAAGGTCAAAGGCCCAGGGCACATGTCCCCATCAGAGAACCTCCAGTTTTGTTTGGCATCCCAACAAATTATTCTTATCTACCACCTCTTTGGCTAGAGCTGCAGTAGGGAGAGCCTGTGCTTGTATTCCCACTCAGTGAGCATTGTCACTCTCTTTTGGTTTGGTGTGATATGGAAACATTTTGCTGCGTGTTCAACTTCTCTGGAGAAATAGTTTTGTCTGGGGCTGTATCTGTTACTCTGGGAAGTGACTTGTGCATGGCCTTGGGAGAGGCATATAATTTGGATACGGAGTTTTGCCATGTTAATATAATATGCTTCTGGTGTGTGTTGGTGTATGTGTGTAGAGATATTAGTGACCATATTTGGTGTGTGTGACGTAGCTATTTTTTCCAAGTGGAGGCAGCCAAGATAGTCTTTCTCTGCATTGAAAAATTAGCCTTTCGCCTTTGTCCAGATGAGACTAAGCCCATTGTCTAATGCCCACAAGTCAGTAAAAGTGTGTAAATTTGGGAGCCTCATTTTTATGGCCCATTGTTTAACCAGGCACACTTCCACCAACTATGCCAGTTGGGCTAAGCCCAAAGAACCTTTGTCAACTAGGCATTTACCTCTATAAGATGATATAGTGCAGCCTTCATGTGGGATGCCATGCGTACAATGGTGGAAAGAACCCCAGCTCCTTTTCCATGTCAGACAGTTGGTCCCATGGTGCTTCCCAAATTGCTAGGGGCCAGCAGTGAGGAATACCACTAGATGTGCCTCAGTGCCAGTACCAGAGAATGAGTTCGAGAGAGACCACAGTCTCTTTTCACCAGAAAGGGCTCTTGATAGTAGATTCATCTCTTCCTAAATATGTTTTCCATTTTAATCTTTCCATTTTAACAGTAAGTCATCAGTGGCCATGCCAAGCCCCTGTTGTGTTGGATCCTTGACCCAAGGCAGTTTGGGGAATTGTGTGCCAAGTGGTAAAGGCTGTGAACAAGTTCGTGCCTCTGTCTCTAAGAGGTTAGGCTGTCAAGATGTGGCACTTAAGTGGCATGGACCAGGTTGCTGTCTGGGGCAGATGTCTGGTTCAGAGTCCTATAGGTATCAGAATAGTTCCAAGCTTAGTCCACAGAATCTAAAAGGTGAAATCAAGTGTTTCCTGTGATTAACCTCAGAAGTCTGGGCATGTAGGGACGAAAGGCAGCACCTGCTGTATGTTTTGCTGGGCCAGTCAGAAGACAATCTCTTTTGGTTCTCTCCTGTGGAAAGAAGTCCATTAGTATGTAATGACATAAACAATCAAAGCAGAATGGGTGCATGTGGACTAGGTTGACTTTAAAAGGTGAAGGGACCTAATACAAGCTGTGCCTGCCAAAGTGGAGTGGAACGTTTGATTTGGGGGAGTTGATATTTTATTGGGGTAGTTGATGTTTTATAGTGAGAGAAATTCCTTGGGCCTTAGCTGGCCACACTATACCAATAAACTTGATAATGTGACCATTCCTTAGATCTTGTATGAGGAATGGCATAAGGTCAGGAGAAAATGTGCAGCAACAGCAAGTTATGCCAAAGGCAGAGGGACCGTAGGCCCTGACCCCACTTGCCTTTATGTGGAGCTGTGTCTTTGTGAGGGAGGTTGTCCAGTTTACCACACTGAACATAGGATCAGTGCTACCCACACACACACAGGTCTCAGGTAAGGCAGCTTTGCCTTTCTTCCTTCTAAGGACATTGCCTGGCATCCTTATTTGGTAGCCCCTGCTTGGGCATGAGTTGTCACTGGCATGTCCTGGCCCTTAATTAATGTGCTAGGACTTTAGGAAAATCTTAGTCCATTCACCTTACAGTTAACACCGGGGTCCATGCTTAGAGTTGGTAAATGCACTTGAAGTCTAACACCCGTTAAAGGGAACTCTCCTTCGGTGGGATGTTTGCAGACAGAAAATCTCTCTATGGCCCTCATACCAGCTCTGATTAGTGATCTCCACTATTCAGGAGGACTCTGGCTGTTTCCATGGGAAATTATAATTTAGGTAGGGACTCCAAGGCAGTACTCTGTATAGTCAGTACACTGCAGGGCAAAGCCTGCAAAAAAGAAAAAGAGAAAAAAAAGCCAGCAAGCAGTGGATGTCTACCATATAGGATTGCCCACCCGTGACAGCCAGTTAGTCAACATTCACAGCTAAAAGGCCTTCCCCAGGGTCAAAACCTAATGAAATACATGCCAAGACACCTTTGAATCAAACTCTTGAAAACTAAAGACATAATAATCATGAAAGCAGTCAAAGGGAAGGGGTACCTCATCTACGCAGCAACAACAGCTCAAATAACAGCATACTTCTCATCAGAAACCATGGAGTCTGGAAGGAAAGGGCATAACATTTTTAAAGTGCTGAAAAAACTCTCAAACCAGAACTCAACATCCGAGAAAATATCCTTCAGAAATGAAGGGGAAATCAAGACATTTCAGATGAAGAAAAACCCGAAGAATTTGTCAACAGCACCTTCCTTAACGGATGGTTAAATACGTGTCTTTAAAAGGGAAAGAAATGATAAAAGAAGGAAACTCGAGTACCAGCAAAGCAAGAACAACAAACAGAAAAATGTGAGCAAATATAAAAGATGTTCCTTGTTTCTTTGAGTTTTTGAAATTGTCTGTAACAATTAGAAATATCAAAACATTGATGTGACTCCCACTGTTTACTGAGTACCTATTTAAGAAACCTCTTTTACAATCAGGAGAGTAAAGGGATTTAACAGGAGATAAAGTATCTCTTCTTCATTAAAATTTGTGAAAAGCTGACACCACTAAACTGTGATAAGTAATGAATATAAAATATCAGACCTAGTGCAGTCAAGAAAAATTATACATAGAGATCTACTCAAAAGCAGTAGGTATAAAAAATGTAATTAAAAAGTATTCAAATAACTCACAGGAGGCAGAAAAAAGAAAATATATTCCTTACTTGAAATACAAATACAGATACTTCTCATTAGGAAAAAAAGAAAGAAGGAAAGAAAGAAAGAAAGAAAGAAAGAAAGAAAGAAAGAGAAAGAGAGACAGAAAGAGTGAAAAAAAAAGAGATAAGAAAGAAAAAAAAGAAAGGTAGAAAAGAAAGAAAGAAAGAAAAGATAGAAATGAAGAATAAAAGGAACAAGAGCACACAAAAAAGTGAAATGACAGGCTTAAAATTTTACATGTCAATAACTACACTAAGTGCAAACGTTTAACCAAATAATTTAAGGACTACCAGATTGGTAAAATAATGCCCCATAATGTATTTCTTTTCATTTATTTATTTATTTATTTATTTATAACATTTATTTATTTATATTGAGAGAGAGTACAAGTTAGTGGGGGAGAGGCGAGGGAGAAGGAGAGAAAATCCCAAGCAGGCCCTAATGCAGGGCCAGATCTCAGGAACCAGGAGATCATGACCTGAGCCAAAATCAAGAGTCAGATGCTTAACTGACTGAGCCACCCAGGCACCCTGACCCACTGTTTAATGTCTACAAGAAATTACTACTCTGATAGCAATATAGGTAGATGAATGTAAAAACATGGAAAATGACATATCATGCAAGTAGTAATCAAAAGAAAGAAGAAATGATATATGTAATTAGACACAGACACGTACCATATAATTTCACCATATGTGGAATTAAGAAACAAAACAAATAAACAAAGAACAATGAGACAAACAAAAAGACAGACTTTTAAATATAGAGGAGAAACTGGTGGTTGCCAGAAGGGAGAGGTTGGGGGGATCGGTAAATAGATTAAGGGGTTAGGAGCACAGTTATCGTGATGAGCACTGAGAATGGTTAAATGATTATATTATACAACTGAAACTAATATAATGCTGTATGTTAATTATACATCAATATAAATAGTCCCTTACTATCAAACTCATTAAAAACTTACCTAATAATGAGTAGAAAATCTAATAAACATTTAACAATGAAAAACCAGAAAGCAATAAATGCTCTGTAAAAGCACAATACAGAGACAATTGGACACCTGACTTGAGTTCAAGTGTGTAGGAAGCTCTAGCCAAGAAATTGACATTGAGTTGACACGTGACTGCTGAAAAGAAGCCAGCCATGTGAAGGATCTAAGTGACAGGATTGTAGGGAGAGACAATAGGATAAAGGCCAAAGTGTGGTAAGATGTTTGCTGAGTGTAAGGGACAGAAGGAAGATTGGAGACGCTCAAGTGTAGGGAGCAGAGTGCTCTCAGTCACCACGACCATGTTTCCATCACTCAGGGAATGCCCAATGTGGCCTCATCGTCAGTGTTCAGTATTTTGTAGGGGGTCAGTGGCCTTTCACTTATCTAGATTTTTATCTGATAAACTTTTACTTAGGGTGAAGTTTTATATGAATTCCTTCTCATTAACAACATGATAGTTTTCAAAATCTTCATCTGCTAGTTCAAGCAAACATGAACATAGCCCAAAGACTGTGCCAAGCATTTGTTAAAGTTGATTAATCCTTAGCTTCATAACAGGCACTGTAACTGATTTTTTCAGAAAGCTGTGGATTGATAGGCTTCTCTCTGTGACCAGTAATAAGAATGGAATTTAAAACTTGTTTACACCTGGGGTGCCTGCGTGGGTCAGTTGGTTAAGTGTCTGACTTGATTTCAGCTCAGGTCATGATTTCAATGGTTCATGAGTTTGAGCCCCATGTGAGGCTCTGTGCTGACAGGGCAGAGCCTGCCTGAGATGCTCTGTGTCCCTCTTTCTCTGCCCCTCCCATGCATGTTCTCTCTCTGTCTCTCTCTCTCAAAATACATAAATAAACATTTAAAAACAATTATTCATATCTGCTATGATGAGACAAAAATTCCTTGGTCATAAGATTCCAACACACATATCATACTGAGGGAAATTCAAAGCCGAAAGGGTTATGTTTCATAAGACATTCAGAGGAGCAATACGTGGAACAATTATCCAGGGACAATAACACTATGGCTTTCTCACAGCCCAGCTTGCCTGTCAGGAAGGGAAGTCACTGATACAAAGCGGTGATTGAGCCAGTTATCAAATATATATCTGGTTACCCATATTTTCTTTTTAGAAAAATAATGTGCAAGTAAAATACAACTTTCAGACATCCTGGATTTTGGTTTTTCCATTCACTGCCCACGTAGTGTTGGGTGAGCCTGAAGCATTAGCACAGCCAAAAACAGTCATTTTTTGGTTCAAATTCATAGTACCTTTTGAAACTCTATTAGGTTCTATGAATGTATTTTTTTTTAGGAATATGGTCCTTGTACTGAGATATTTTCCAGAAAAAATAAATTTCCTCAGTATAAAGGTTTTATCAGATATGATATTGGCAAATGTTTCAATGTAATACTCAGTTGCTTCATAATTAACACACTTTTTTCACCACATATATTTCAGATGGTGTAACAGTGGTTTTTACCCAGGGACAGATTTGCCACACACCGCCCTCATTGAGGAAATTTGGCAATGTCAGGAGCCATTTTTTCGTTTTCAAACAAGGGTTTCATCTAATACCTAGTGGGTAGAGGCTAGCGATGCTGATAGACACCCTACCATGTGCAGAACAGCCTTCCTACAGTCATTATCTCGTCCAAAATGTCAACAGCTGTTTATCAGTTATATGGTTTTCTCTTCCTTTGTCATTTTGATTTTGAGCCTTCTCTTTTTTTTTCTTTTTTTAGTTAATGTAGTTAAAATGTTATTTATTTTGTTTTTGTTTCTGTTTTTGTTTTTTGAAAAACTAGTCATTGCTTTCATTGTTATGTTATTGTTTATTCTGGTCTCTATTTTGATTTCTGATTTTTCTTTGTTATTTACTTCCTCTAGTCAAACTCCCCATTTCTTCTTTTTCGATTTCCCTTGTTATAATGCTATTTATTTGAACATTTCTTTCCTTTCTCTCTCTTTCTTTCTCTTTCTTTTTTTCTTTCTTTCACATGGCTTGAAAAAGAACTTTTTATTGCTTTTAAACAGTGCACACTTGGGGAGCCTGAGTGGCTCAGTTGCTTGAGTCACACTTTGGCTTAGGTCATGATCTCATGGTTTGTGGGTTCCAGCCCCATGCTGGGCTCTCTACTGACAGCTTGCTCAGAGCCTGGAGCCTGATTTGTATTATGAGTCTCCTTCTATCTCTGCCCCTCCTCCACCCCACACTCTGTCTCTCTCTGTCTCTCAAAAGTATAAATAAATGTAAAAAAATTTTTTAAACGGTGCGCACTTAGCCCAGTTTGATGGTCAGTGTTTTAGCCTTTGCCTTTTCCAGCTTGCAATGTGAGCTACTGACTTTGGGCCCAGGATGTTGCCTCCCCAGTGATGGTGGATCTCATCATCCCTGTCATTATAATTGGTCTTGAAGGCGTCTACCAGCTTAACCAGAGCTCCCTTGTCTTCCAAGTTAACCTGTGTGAAGGCGACAGTGGTGCAGGTCTTCCTGAGGACCTGATGCCCCAATCTGGTCTCTCCGTGACCATGCAGTAGGGAACCCCCACGTTATGACACAGGATAGGCAGGAAAACAACCAGCTCTATGGGATCCACTTCACGTGAATTCACTACCAGCAGGGCCTTCTTGTTTTCCACCAAGTGGTGACAGTATTAAGCCCAGTGCGAAGGATAGACAGCCTCACAGTGGAGACATCCCTTTTGCCAGTAGCTTTTTCCTCAGCCCGTGTCAACATCTCTGCTTCTTCACTTGCTTTGTCTCTGGTCTGTATTTGTGGCCAGCTTCAGCAGTGGAGTGGTTGTTTGATGGTCCAAGGCCTGGGACCTTAATTAATCTCAAGATTAATCTTGAGAGGCACTTGTAGGCGTGTATGGAGAATAGCCTTTTGCTGCTGCAGCTGGATGGAGAGGGCCCATTTGACAACTGAATGAGACACTTTTTGGGGGGCATTTCCTGTCCAATGACAAAATTCTTGGGCCTTTTCCTGGTCACCTTCTTGGCCTCTGCTTCTTCAGAACAGCAGGGACCAGGGCTACTTTGTTCTCCTTAGCCTCCTTTCCTATAGCAGCTTGGATGGCTGGAGGAGAGACCTGAACTTTTTTCCTAATACAAACATTTAGCATAAATTTCACTTGTGTGTTGTTTTTCTTTTGTTTTGAGACATATTTTGATTTGCTGCTTGATTTCTTATTTGGCCAGTTGCTTGTGCAGTATTGTGTTGTTTAATATTTACATATAAATACTGAATATTTACATTGTAGATTTTCCAGGTTTGTTTTATTGTTGATCTTTAGTTCTGTATCATTGTGGTTGGAAAATATACTAGGTATGGTTTCTAACAAACAAACAAACCTCCCAAATGTTAACAGTGCTGGGGTTGAAAACACTGGTTTATACTGGGCTGCTTCTAAAAATTCTAGACTCACACTTCATACACACACTCACCTTTCAGTTCAAGCCTTTGTCATTTATTTTAGGTAGTTTAAATACTAAAATAAGAAACTAGAAAGTTGTATAAATTCCCCAATTTCTTGTGGAGCTCGTTCATCAATGCAAGCCAAGAACTTAGTTTTTATTTTTTGTTTTATGCAGTTTTTCAATATTTCATGATTTCTTGATCATCAGCATCTCTGTTATTTTCAACAACTTTCTTTCTTTATAAATTATAAATTGTGGCTGCCACAAATATTTTTCAGTAAAGCATATTAAACTTTTGCAGTAATTCTACCTTCTATTCCATCTATAATATCAGATGCTCCCTTTTATATGTCTCACTTTTTAACACAGAGGTATTATTCCCTAGTTTAAAGTTTTTCCTGTTAATTATATTGAATAAAAACTTTTTCTTAGTTCAGTTAAACATAAAACAAAAATATCAGGGTGGCTGCATGGCTCAGTCAGTTGGTTAAGCTGTCCTTCTCTTGGTTTCAGCTCAGGTCATGATCTCATGATTTGTGGGCTCGAACCCCACAACGGGTTCTGCACTGAAAGTGTAGAGCCTGCTTGGGATTCTCTCTCTCCCTCTCTCTGCCCTCACCCTCTTTGGGCTCTCTTTGTCTCTCTCAAAATCAACAAATTAACTTTAGAAAATCAAAATATATACATACGTGTATGTATATATGTATACATGTATATCACATATACATATGGTGTGTATGTCACAAATATGTATGCACACACATACATATATACATGTATTACCTATATCTTTACATATATTACATACATATTGAAACTACAGAAGCACATGGTACTGAGTGACCAATAAGAGCTCTGAGAGATTTGACCCGTTACCACACCAGATTAGAACTGCCAAATGATTTCCACATCAAAAATTTTAAAAGATTTGGTTTTCTGAGGTTTTTGGATTTGGAACCATGGAAAAGGCCTGAGGAACTGTATTTCAATCATGGTTTTAATCTCCTGAACAGTCGTCAGTCATATCCCATTGAATTTAATGTAAAGGTCAAATGCTACCACCATCCATAGGCTTTGAATCCCAGCTCCAGGTGATATCTCTAGTCTAAACTTCCCTCTCCTTCTCGCTATCTGTGGTTTGGAGAACTGTTCCTTTGGTTTCATGAGGAAGTTCACCAAGTCCTTCAAGCTTTTGCACAGCTACAGTACCTTGACCTGAACTGTGACTCCCTTTCCCCCAAACACACACACACACACACACACACACACACCACACACACACACACACACACACACACCACACACACACACACACACACACACACCACACACACACACACACACACACCTTAGTTTACATCTACTTACTTCTTCATGTTACATCCTAAATATCATTCTTGAGGCCACCTCTCTGGCACTCTAAGGTAATTCAGATCATCCAATTATCCTCTACTCTAGAACGACACACTTGTCTGGTGACATTTCTCACCCCCATATAAAGTCTTGCCTGGTTGGGTTTTGTCCATCACTTTCCCTAAATTTTAAACTCGCCAAGTGGAATGGACGCATGTCTTTCCCTTCTCTGGATTCTCAGGGGTGGCAGGGGTCTGAGTCAGCACAACCCAGACCATGTATTGGCTAGGGGTGCAGGAGGGGGGAATCAGGTGGGCCGTGTTTCAGGTCCTGGTAAAGGGCTATGAGAGGTGAGGAGGGTGGTGGTTGTTTTTCAGGAGGAGGCATCCAGGAGGAGGAGGGCCTCTGAGCCTGGAACCCAGTGACCATGAGAGGCTCCCAGGAGAGGGGTCACTTCTCCCCACTCCCTGCTGGCATAGGAGAGAAGAGCCATGGAAGCTGGGGATTTGGGGGAGTGCTGGTGGAGCCCCTGAAGCATACGGCCATCAGTGTCTTCCAGGAGCCTCGAGGTGACCTTATCGCCCTGTCCCCACAGCACGTTACATGGAGCAATTTAAGGCCTAGTATCATTACTCCAATGGCAGGAGCGGGTGCGGCTCTTGGTCAGATACGTCTCTAACCTGGAAGAGAATGTGTGCTTTGACAGCGACGTTGGGGAGTACCTGGCAGTGACTGAGCCTGGGAGGCCTAATACCGAGCACTGGAATCAGCAGAAGGACATCATGGAGCGGTTGCGGTCCGAAGTGGACAGGTTGTGCAGACACAATTAAGGGGTTGTTGAGAGCTTCACTGTGTAGTGTGAGGTGAGTGTGGCAGGGCTGGTGGGGGTGGGGGTGTGCAAGTGCATGTGTGTTTGTGCCAGTGTGTGTTGTGGTGAACAAGAAAGAGAGAGACAGACACAGAGACAGAGAGACAGAGACTCTCCAGCACTAGCACCCAGGGTCTTGATCCAGTAAAAGTGAGGAAGGTCCCTTTGAGAGCTTGTTTCCAGTAAGAGTGTGGTGCATCCATGTGTGCCCATGGGGATTGCATGGTGCCTGTGTGTGATTGTGAGCATGTGGTCACCCTCTATTCTTACCCTCACCCTTCTTAACTCTGAAATAAGTGTGCCTGTGTCTGTGTGTGTGTGACCATTTGAGAGAGAAAAACGTCACACTAATTTTTGACAGGTTGGGGTGACCTCTGAGGCCCCTCTAATCTTTCTGAGGCTTCATTTAGGTCTCAACTTTTCCTCAGTGTCAGTATTCTTATATTCTTGAAATTACAATAAAACTATAAAAAGGAGTTGCATATGATTTCTTTATATAGTTGTAACCATTCACCTCACATTCCTGTTTTTAGAAATTTTTTTCAATATTGACATACTCAGTTGAAAATTTATATCTTTCTTATTGTTAATTCATATTCTTTTGATTTTTAAATGTCTTGAACATTTGTTCACATGTCTTAAGTATCTTGAACACTTTTTCACATGACTAATTGTTGCCGCTCAAAAAATAATCTACTGTCCATTATCTCTGGGGTTCTGGTACTTTTCTCAGTGATTTTAGGCATTCTCTATAAATAAGACTTTTATTGCTTTGCTGATGTTTGATTCGGCATTTTCTCTAGTTGGTGGTTTATATTTTGATTCTGTTTATTACTTATCATGGGAAGAATGTAAAAAATTTTATTTAATGAAATATACCACAAATTGCTGGCAATGATTTGTGATCAATCTCAAATCTACCATTTCATAGTATTGCAAAAATGGTTTCCCCATATTTCTCCTTTTATAAGAACAGTAAGTATATTTATTGAGGCTGGTAGTGTCAGTGATGGTCTCTGGCAATATGGATACCTATTAATGAGTCTCAGACTCTGCCCTGAACTCAATGTCAGCTTTAAAAGGAAGACAATTCCATGGGGCACCTGGGTGGCTCAATTGGTTGAGTGTCAGAATCTCCATTTTGGCTCAGGTCAAGATCTCACAGTGTGTGGCTTCAAGCTCTGCACTGGGCTCTGTGCTGACAGTGTGAGTACAGGACCTGCTTGGGATTCTCTCTCTGTCTCTCTCTGCCCCTCTCCCACTCATGCACTCTCTCTCACTCCAATTAAAGGATAATCATTTAAAATTTTTTAAAATAAAAAAATAAAAATAATCTGGAGACAGCAATAAAATGATAGCAATCCCAGTAAGAGATATTATTGTACCACAAAGAAGAAGGGTTGATCAGCTGAGTGCAATTCTAAAATCTTTTCTAAGTAAAGAAGTGTCCTTGCTCCTTTCCCTCTCTTTCAGGACTCATATTGTTGTTTGGACTCTACTCACAGAGCTAGAGAATCACCTCGGTCTTTCCTGTATCCCAGGGTAGAACCATTTCTACCTGGATGGTGGATGAAGTAGAGCAGTGAACAGTGATATAGAAGCCATAATTATGGAAAATCATGAAGCAGAAAAAAAAGAGGGGAACAAAGGCAAAGGGTCATAACACAAGACTTAGAGAACTCAGTGACTTTTTAAAAAGGAATAATATTCCAAGAATAGGAGTCCCAGAAGATGAAGAGAGAGAGAAAGGGGAAGAAGGTTTATGTGAGCAAATTATAGCTGAAAACTTTCCTAACCTGGGGAAGTACACAGACATCAAAATCCCAGAAGCACAGAGAACTCCCATTAAACTCAACAAAAGCCAACCATCAGCAAGGCATATCATAGTCAAATTCACAAAATACACACAAGGAAAGAATCTTGAAAGCAGCATGGGAAAAAAAGTCTCAACCTAGGAAGGAAGACTTGATCAGGTTCACAGCAGATCTACTCAGACGGCCAGAAAGGACTGGCAGGATTTACTCAACGTGCTGAACTGGGAAAATATGCAGCCAAGAATTCTTTATCCAGCAAGGCTGTTATTCAAAATAGAAGGAGAGATAAAGGGTTTCCCCGACAAACCAAAGCTAAAGGAGTTCACGACCATGAAACCAGCCCTGCTACAAATTCTAAGGGGCTCTTTGGAGAAAAAGAAAAACAAATCAAAAAGACCAAAAGCAACAAAGACTAGAAAGGACCAGAGGACAACATCAGAAACACCAATTGTATAGGCAACACGATGGCACTAAATTCATAACTTTCAATAATCACTCTTAAAGTGAATGGACTAAATGCTCTAATCAAAAGATATAGGCTACTCTTAAAGTGAATGGACTAAATGCTCTAATCAAAAGATATAGGCTATCAGAATGGATAAAAAAGCAAGACCCAACTATATGCTACCTACAGGCTACTCTCTTTAGTAGACATAAAGACACATGCAGATTGAAAGCAAGGGGATGGAGAACCATCTATCATGCTCATGGACGTCAAAAGAAGGCCAGAGTAGCCATTCTTATATAAGACACATTATATTCAAAACACAGACTGTAACAAGAGATGAAGAATGGCATTGTATCATAATTAAGGGTCTATCCAGAAAGATCTAACAATTGTAAATATTTATGCTCCTAACTGAAACACCCAAATATATAAATCAATTAATCACAAACATGAAACTCATTTATAAAAATATCATAATAGTAGAGAACTTTAATATCCCACTTACACAATGGACAGAAAATCTAAGCATAAAATCATCAATGAAACAAGGGCTTTCAATGACATCCTGGCCCAGATGGACTCAACAGATAAATTCAGAACATTTCATCCTAAAGCAGCAGAAGACACATTCTTCTCAAGTTCACCTGGAACATTCTCCAGAATAGACCACATATTGGTCACAAATCAGCACTCAATAAGTACAAAAAGATTGAGATGATACCATGCAGATTTTCAGACCACAAGGCTATGTGACTTGAAATCAACCACAAGAAAACCTTTGAAAAGAACAGGAATACTTGGAGAATAAAGAACATCCTACTTCTGGAGGAACTAGAATTTCTACACAGTAACTAATTATTTTATATAAAATGTCACTCTTTCAAGGGTGTAGTTGCATTTTTATGCATAACCAGGAATTAAAGTTATAAGAATTGTTTTAACATAATGGACACTATTCTCTTCAGAAATCGAATGGGAGGTAATGTCTGGGCTTCTGGAAATTGGACTCAAGTATAACTTGGCTCAGTCTGGAGTGTACCATTTACTGGCCGAGTGTCATTGCCAAAGTCGTTTAACATAATCCATCATTTTATTCTCTCCATCTGTAGGGATGCAAAGGGGACTCAAATCACTGAGATGATGTGAGAATTAAATATAAATATTGTGTATAAAAAGCCCTTGTATACTTCTGGGTACAAAATAAAATGTTCAAGCTTTGCTCGGTAAATATTAGTTATATGGATTGCAACATGGTGAGTTCTCTGTCACTAGTTCATAAACATGGACTGCTTGTCAGACTGTTGTAGTGTGTGAATTAATGCAGAACTTTAGATAGACAGTTCTCTTTTAAAATCCATTTTGAATGTGAGATATTACATTTATATTAATATACTGTATAATAATCTTCTAAAAATAGAAATATATGTTTAAAACTAGATGGTTGCAGCAAAAGATGTAATACATAGTATTTCCATTGTGTTCTCTTTCATGGATACTCTATAATGTATTCATTAGCAGCAGCTTCTTATGTATTTCCTTAGGATAAAGCAAGAGAAGTTACATAAGAAAGGGACATATCCCCAATATAATGAGGAAATCAGGGTGGGATCCAGAAGTATGGCTTGAACACATTTTTCACATAAAATGTTAATTATTCTAAAGCAGAGCTGTTATACTTGAAAATGACTTTGAGTCCTTTATCCATGTATCAACCTCCTGTATACTTTGATTTAGACAGTTGGCCTTATCACTTTGTTAGTTTAAGTGTTATACAAAGGAACTTTCAAGACCTTCCATTCAACATAGATCATGTTGTCTACGGCCCTTTGTCTAGGCATATTCTGGAGGTGCCTCCAAACTCAATGACAGCATCAGCAGACAAACTTGAAAAACCTTTTTACTTAGGTTAAGTAATGACTAAATTCCAATTTCTTTTAGTTGATCAGATCTACCTACCTATAACGAGACACAGACAATACTCTCTAATCAAGAGCTATAGTTCTGTTGTAACCTCAGTCAGCAGGAGAGGCTGCTTCTTGCTTGAACTGTCCAGAGAATCACACCACTTTCCAGTATCAAAGTACCAGAAAGACAGCAGGGCCTTCATTTCAAGGTTAAGGTTAAGTAATTTCCCCAAATCTACACTAAGTGATGGTGTGATAGGGTCCAGATCAAAGGTGTCTTGACTAACAATCATCTTGCCTCCACTCCCTCAGCTCCTAAAATACTCACACAAACATTTGTCAAAACAATTCTGTCTTCATGGGAGAGACACGAATCCTCCTAAAAGACTCAAACTTTTGTTCACATCACTGCCCAGCACAGAGCTGGCTCACAATAGGGGCCCAATAACAATTGGATCAAAACTTTCAAGTACTAAATTAAAATAATCCTTCCAATGAAGGAAATCAAAGTGTCAGAAGGGGCTCTTAATACTGAATCTCTGACCAGCACCTGATGATGCAGTATATCTTTGATGCTTATTGGTTCTCAATATCTAGATTACCCAATCCAGGAACAGAGAAACAAATTCCTTGGTTGGTATTATTTGTGAGGTGGCTAAAGGAGGGCCTTAGTTCTCACTGACTGACACTTGCCTGTTCCCCTGCCCCCTGTCATCTCTGATCTCCAACATGGTGTGTCTGTGTTTCCTTGGAGGCACCTGGATGACAGCTCTGATGTTGACATTGATGCTGCCGAGCCCTCCCCTGGCTTCTGGAAGGGACACTGCCCGTAAGTGCACTCCGTGGGTGGTGAGCTACTGTGAAGTAGGGGGAAGAAAGACATTAGTTTTGCCACTATATCCAGGCCCTGTGCCTTAGAAAATTGTGACGTTTTCTTTAATGATTGCCCGCCTTTATCATACAGATCCTCGATTCTATCCAAAAGAAAAGGAGACTGCATGCTTGCCCTCTCTACAAGAGCTGTGTAAGGGGCCTCCACTTATAGAGGCCATTTCTTCTCAACTCTCTCCCAGTCAAAGCGCTGCAGGTTTGAGTCTCATTCCCTCAGGGTCTTGAGAAGACTTTAGAAATAATGATTTCAAATTAATTCCCATCGAATGGTTCCCTTTAGTATGTTGAGTTATGCTAGAAAATAAGGAAGTTTCTTGGAAAATTAGAAAGAGATTCAAAAGGAATTAAAAGGGTCTCTCCTAGAAGTCCTGAGTTAGGTCTTTATCAGTTATGTTGGTGCCTCTCTGGAATATGCGAGGCTCTATCAAGAGGTCCCTCCCATTATCTCCTTTCCTTTCCCCTGAACCTCAAAGTTTGCGAGCCTTTATCCCTGTACTGAAAGTTCTGACAGAAGTTGGGGTTAGTTTTATCTCTATTTCTCACCCTGGAGGTACAGCAGAGATCCTTCGTACCTGAAATGACGCCGTAATGAGAAGCATATATGGCTGTTCTTTGTGTCGTAAAGAACTTAAGATATCTTCTGAGAACAGGACACAAGTTAATTTTTCACAATGAATCTATGTTGAACCTTTCTATAGTCCATTTCTCCTGAGCCTTTGCAATCTGTGGCCTGAGCCACAGGAAGGCATTCAACTAGTATAGGATAAATTATATGAAATTATGGTTTTGTAAGTCAAAAATAGTCAACATCAGGAATTTCATATGGTTCGAAATATATACCCTGAATAGGGTACAGAGAGTGTGAGTGTTATTTACATTTCATATGACTGAAAGGCAATATGCAAGTCAAAGGAATTTATTGGATCACTGAGATATTGGCCCCAAAAGGCATAGGTTTATTCTTCATGTTTTCTGTTTTCTTTAATTAGCCATGTTTGGTTGCCTCCACTTCCAGTGCCTCACTATTCTTTCCCAGCTATGTCATCACTGTTACTGAGAATCCCCAGTAACACAGACCTCGGCACTATCACAGATCTACAGGATGAGCTGACACTTAATAAGATTTTCCTTTTTTCTTAAAATCACCTTTTCCTTACCTGTGATATTTTTTCAACAGAAGAAGGAGAAAGAGGTAGTTTGTCTGAATTTCTCACAGGCAGTGGAGGGGATATAATGTATCATTAGAAGAAAAGAATGTTTGAGTGTGAAACCCATCTTGCTTTCTAGGATCCTCACAATGACTGATTCACAGAGTCCTGGGTTTATCCATTCAGAACACATACTTTTCTGAGCAGCTACTCTGTACTTGGCTCTGCTCTGGGCTCAGTGAATTAAATTTGAATGGGCTAAAGATCACTATCATCATGGATTTTATGTAATGGCGAGGAGAAAGCCCAAAAACATTTAACAATGAAAAAAATTTCTGACAACGACAAGCACTCTGAAAACAAATACACCTGGTTGTGAGACAGAGAGAATT
>JAQQST010000365.1:0-10494 GCA_028646485.1 Cryptoprocta ferox
TTACCCGTTTGTGAAGACTATGTAATCCCTGTCTTTCTGACATGTTTGGCTTGTGCATGTGTTGTCTCTAAATCTCATAACCGTCCTAATTATTACCTTTAGGGCCATGTGAGAAAACAGAAGCTGAGGGAAAGTCAGCGTGACCCCCAGTTACGACCCCGTTCATCTCATGAGCCCGGCTAGATTTTCAGTGGATTTAAGAAATTAAGACACCTGTGCCCTCTTTCAGTCTGGCAGATTTACAAAGCGTTAAGACATTTTGCTGAGTGAGAAAGTGAGAGATGAATGGAGGAAATACAAAGTAGACATGCATCACACAGAAAAGAGGGGACAGTGCCACCACTCCACAAAGGACAGTGCAAATTAAAACTTGCTCTGGGTTTTCACTTTTGTCACTTCAAAATCAGGAAACAACAAAACTTCCTGTCTCTATGTTTCAGTTGTCATTTTGATATTTTAACTATGCAAAACACGATCCCAAATGTGGGTCTTGGGGTGCATGTACTAAGAAGTTGATCTGGGAAAAGTAGAAAGGAGATTATTGCTTTTTCAGAGAGAAAAAAGTCCAGGAAGTTCTTAATGATAACTGGGCACTGAGAGCCAGGAGAGGTGGAATCTGAGGAGCAAGCCTCAGGTCTTCGGGAAAGGAACTCCGAGGCAGAGAGCAGCCTGTACTAGAGCTCTGCACGCTGGCCTTCAGGACATGAGCTCCTACCTTCTGTTCAGGAGTCAGGCCTCAGGTGAGGCATCAGAGCTGGATTAGCCACAATGGCTCCACCAACATTCAGTCTGTGTGTCTGCTAGTACATTGCATTCAGTTACTTTAAATCTTATAGTTTTGTCAAAACAACTTATTTCTAGTAATTTTGTATGAGTGGTTCTACGTTTGTGCAAAAAACAAAACACACACACACGCAATTCATTTGGAGGTTAAAATCTGAAGTCAATAGACAAGCACCATATTGCCTCAGTTAGACTCCCTCCCTGCTCATACTCACCCATACGGTGCCTCCTTGAAGGTAGAGAAGTAAAACAAAAAGCTCTGGTTCAACCACTCAAATCCCAAAAGTTGTCACCATTAGCAAAGGATGAGTTAGAGTCCTTGAAATAACTGCAGGGGGTTGGCAATTCTTAGGAGAATTCAAGTATGTGCAAACTCCCCAAAGGTGAATCTGGGGCTGCCCAATAAACTGAAGTTTCAGAGCCATCCAGGCAAACAAAAAGGCTACTCAGAGCTCATACTATGAACAGAAAAGTCTGACTCTAGCCTACAGGGATAATGAGTCACTACCAGGGACTCCTTTGATGCTTTTCACCTAATGACAATTACAATTATGCCTTCATGGGAACCTGCACCTGCCAAGGAACTCTTCACGACACTCCCAAGCTGGAACAGCAAGTCCTGGGCTGCATCAGCCAGAGAGCTGAACTGCCAGCTGAGGGGAAACCTGAGGCTCCTAAGAACAGACAAGAGAGAGCCTTGAGGTACACCTGACCATGTGCTGGGTGGAGACTGTGACACCATTTCTGAAAGTCTGAAACTAAGAACTTCCTGCTGAGGAGGAGTATTTTTAATATGGAACTAAGCTGGGATTTGCAACCATAAGAAGCAAAAGAGGGAGCTGGGAGCTGAAACAACACTCACCTGACGGTACCCCAGAGCAGTTCCCACAAAAGGCAGAGGTTTGGGTCCAGGAATTCCCAGCTTCTTAAAAAGTCCATGTGTGTGGGTCCCATATCTATAAAGTGAAAGAGAAAGCCTGGTCACAGGGATGGTGGAAGAGGTGCAAGGACTGGCCCTTCACTGATGCAGAACCAGAACAGATAAGAGAGGAGGTAACACATAGGGAAGAAATAATAGTGTCAATTCCAATGGCAATTGTTACATTCACTCATCATCTCCTTTCCCTTCTCCACTGTAGACCCCAAACAATAATGATGATGATGATGATGATGATGATGATGATGATGATTAGCTAAAAGCAGCTGAAAATTTAACAGTCCCAATCCTAGACCGAACACTTGAAAAATGTTTCCATACTTGAGATCTCCTGAAAAGTTCATGCTGAATTCTTTCAGGAAATTCACTCATGCCTATTTAGCAAATGACCCTTCCATGATTTTAGAGATTGTCATTCTAGGGAGGAAGAGAAAAAAAAATCTGCTCCAATGATAAGAGTTTGCTTAATTATATCCACTCAGTAACAGAGGGTTACTGAGAGTCTATGTCAAAATGTTCTTATGGTTTGCTCAGAGACCTTTCTTCTTTTCCTTCCTTGTAGTCCCTGTTGCTGTTTGGGATCTGGGGTCCTTTTTGTTTGTTGTCTGTTTGTTTGTTTTCTTGCTTGTTTGTTTTGAGAGAGAGAGAGAAAACATGAGCAAGGGAAAGGTGGAGAGAGAGAGAGAATCTAATGCAGGCTCCACACTCAGTGTGGAGCTCAATGCAGGACTCTATCCCATGACCATGGGATCATGACCAAAGCAGAAATCATAGTTGGATACCCAACCAGTGGAGCCACCCAGGGGCTCCTGGAATCTGATCCTACTTAAATCTATCTTTATAGAGATATAGAGCAACCAGGGTTCTTATTTCTGTACAATGAATCCTGTGACCACGCCTCAACTGGCCTCATAGAAAAGTGGGATGCTTTCAGCTCCACTTAAGTCTCTGTGTCAGCCATTCTGGTTCTCTTGAGCTGCAGAGAAGGGGGACTGACCCATATGTGCCCTGAATGATACCATATAAAATAATTAGTAAGTAAACAATCCATTCCCAGACCATTCTTCCCCCTGTGGATTCTGGTCCTTCGACCTGAGATACTCATCTGCTCAGCACACTGCCAGGCTCACTCAATTTTTTCTTTCAAGATGGTCACTTAGTTTACTGACTCTGTATATCAACTATCTCAAAAACCCATTACAGATGGTGCTCCCTATGACAGGCCTGCCTGCAATCCATCTTTCATGATTTGCCTGTGGAATCCCACAACTGGGGGTTCTGGATCCTTGCAAGCCATCCACTTTAGGTGTTGCTGAGAGACGGCAGAGTGGAGGGAGAAGAGAGGCTGAGGAAAGTGGCTGTTAGCACCATTTTAACCATGAACTTGCTAGGTCTACAGGGCTAACCCCATAGAGGCAAATTAGGAAAGTGGTGGGAAAGGATGCTAGGTAGAAATGGTTACATACCCAACAAGGGTTTTCAGCTAACAGATAGGGGGTCTTCCAAAGTTCACATACCTCCAGTTCATACCAGAATATGTGTTATGCAACATAAAATAAGTAATGACAAAATATTCCAGAGATATGAATTCAGACCTCATCTACTCTTTGGAGTGTAACATTTAAGACAGTACAGATTCTGGGGTTCCTGAGTGGCTGAGTTGGTTAAGCAACCAAATCTTGAATCTGAGACCAAGCCTTGCATTGGACTCTGTGCTAAGCGTGGAGCCTGCTTGGGATTCTCTCTCCCCCTCCCACTGCCCTCCCCTGATCATTTTCTCTCTCTGTCTTTCTCTCTCAAAATGAATAAAAGTTTTTTTTAAAACAACAGTACAGGCTCCAAATATTCTCCAAATCCAGAATATCCTATATAATCAAATCCCCAAAACTGCATGAAAGGACATGTGTTTGAGGGACCTAGCATAGGGACCTCAGCTGGCCCAAGCTGGGTATTTGGATTCTTCCTCCAGCACAGCTAGACCCATGAACATCACCAACACAAAAAATCAATTCTGGCTTCTGAACATTCAATGTGTTACATCAACTCCCAGGTTAGGCCAAGTAAGTGACTGAATATATCAGCAACACCAGTCCCAAAGAAAGATCTGGTCTAGTGTCTAAACTTACATGGCTCCATGTAATACAGAGGTGGGACTGGGTGAATTTTTCTGTTCGTTCTAGCTTCTTTCATTTTGGTAGAGTAATGCTGCTGTTGGCCCGAATGAAGGGGCTAACAATAAAGTAACTCATTTTTAGTGCCTATACATTGTGTTGGCAGGCAGAGGGCACTATCTAGAGCTAATGACTCTTGACTACACCAGTGTCTTCTAACTTGAAAGTGCCGTTTGCCTGGTGGGGACAGTATCCAATGACAGCCCCACTGCCAGAAAACCACACACAGTGTGACTTACATGGTGTCCCTGTCCCCTGGCTCCAAGCAGATGAGATGCTAACCCTGTGGTCCTGTGATGACCTCCTGTGGGACCAGGACTGAGGAGTATCTCTGGGAGGTCTTCTCTGAGGGAGGAATATTCTCCCACTCCATCCTGAGTCCTACCTGGATGCCTCTCACATCAGCACTGGCTCAGGGTCTTAGTACTCACCTGTGCTGAGAAGTTAAAATAATCTGCTGGGCATTTCTAAACATATATACAACCTATATCATAGAAGTATGCATGTATACACTAAATTCATATTACCAACATTACTCTAGAAGGCTGAGGTTATTTATGCACCTTTATAGTCACAAAGGCTGAACCAACAGCCTCCTTTTAGCCTTCAGAAAGAACAAACTGGAAATAGTCTTATCTCAGTTAAAAAAAAAAACCCTAGTATTAAATAGAATGAAATTAAACCACAACAATTATATTTAAATGTCATCACACAGAACATATGTTGCCACAATACCCAACACTCCAAACCTTTCTCTCAGAAAATGAAAATGAGACTTATATGTCTTATGTTTACATCCTCATGATTTTCTACTCTTAAAGAAAGTAAAAATTGAGATAGAGGTCAAATGTGACATGGAGGGGACTGTCCCTACCCACAGTTTGAAACTAGGTCCTTTCCCAACCTGCTCCAGGATGCCTGGAATCCTTTCAGAATTCCTCTGCTAATGATTTTGATTCCTCCTCCTGTACTGTAACATAGAGAGGGGAAAAAACATATTTAAAATCCAAATTTGCTTTCAGGGCTATGTCTTTGCAGCCTGCTGGCAGATTTCATATCGAGGGGGAAAGAAATCTCTATACTGATGCTAACCTTCCCAGAGACTAGAAGGAAAACCTGAAATGAATAAAATTTCAAGATTTCTGCCAAGTCTCCTCAGCTCTAAAGATGCTCATTTAGGGGTAAAGAGTTCTGCATATTGCAAGGTGGGGGAATGGCCAGGAGAGAGGCACAGAAAAGAGGGAAGAGCCCAGTCTGAGGAGGAAGGCGAGACACGTCCAGCCCCGCTGGAAGTCTGGGTGCACCAGTGATGTGTACATGATGCCTGGTGGTGGGAGAGAGGGGAGCAGGAGCCACCTGAGAGACACAGGATCAATCCTTTTACATGTTTCCTCAGCAGACACAGTCCAGGAAGGTGAAGTTAATGAGACAAGACCCAAGCCAGTCCTCTGCTTCCAGAATCCCCAGATCTTGGGATGGGGGTGAGGACACCAGAACACAGGAGCCTATTGATTTTAATCTGTCTCTAGTGTATTCTGCTTGATGGGTCTAGGTCCCAACAGGTGCTCAATCAGAAGATCATCCCCAGGAGCTAATAATGTCTCTCAGCCCTCCTAACTACAGAAATTGGAGTTGGGGTATGGGGGTACTCCTTCCACAGATATGAGGGATGTCAACAATAATCCCATATGTATTTCTAGCATGTTTGAAGTACTCAACACTTAAAGAACTTCCCTTTTATTAACTCTATTGATCCTCAAAACAGACTAGGAAAAGAGGAGGGCGGTTTCTGATTAGCAACCCAAGTCCAAAGTTCCAGAAGCAATGAGCCTGGGCAGTTACTCACAGATAGAGGAGCACCAGGCTGGCAGCCAAGAGAAGCCAGGTTTCTGTGGAAAAGATTGGGATCAGGTCCATGGCCACTTTCCCTCTGTGGATCTCCTATATTCTCTTTCAGCAGGATCCACCAGTCTTTGCTGCCTGTGTGTGAGGAGCTTCCCTTCCCACCAGCGGTGATTCAGTGAGGCTGGAATGTATATACTGAAGAAGGGGCGGGGCTGGAGACCCAGCCAGTATAACCGATACCTGTGCTCCACCTGAAGGTGCCTCCCCACCCATGAGTGTTGGCAAAACATCATGGACACTCCCAGTTTGACCTCCTTTGAGTTCATAAAATCAATAAACAACTCAATCAGTGTTATCAGTAATCTCAAAGGTTAGAGAAACTCAGGCAAATCGCTGTTCTTAAATCTCTAACCTGTGCTTGTCACCATGGCTACCTGCACTCCAAAATACTTGAAATCCTTCAAACAAGCTGGGTCTACTCATGTTTACTCATGGAGTAGTTTCCTCTGCCTAAAAATGCCCCTGGGCATCCTAGAAGAATCTTACTCCTCCTCAAATCCAACTCCAAAAGAATCCCCTATTTTGGAGTCTTTCCTTGACTCCACTCTCCTTGAACAGATATAACAACTTCCTTCTCTGGGAAATTTCTGTCCCATGAGCCCCAGTTCTATTCTTGTTCTCTGCCCTCTCGACCCCTATCATTGGTCTCCACCCCTATTTGCCTTACAGATAGAGTTTCTCACAGGAACAGTCTGAGTACTCATCAACATTATGTCCTTAGTCTCCAGCAAAGTGCTATATGCTCAGAGGACATCCAGAAAGGTTGATGGATTTGAGTTGGTAGAAATGAAATTACTGAACTTCCTGTGTATACATTCTGGGAGGATTGTTGGTGACAATGCTAGATACCTAATGGGAGAAATCGATAACAGGGCATCTAGAAATTACACTGACTCATTAACATCAATCTGACCCATGTTCTGTGTCTGCATGTCCTGAGAAACCATGGATTATGTAGCATACCTCTGGAATCTCTGAAACCATGGAGCCCTACAAAGAGGTAATTAAGAAAGAAGTGGCTCCAAGCTGGAATACCAGTATAGGACAGACATGAGAAGCTGGAAGATGATCCCCAGGAAAAGTAGAAGAGAAAGTCCCAGGAATTCTGAAATATTTCTGCCCCCTTTTAGTGTCTTCACTGGGCATCATTCTATAGGGTCATGCTGTTATCTCCAGTTTACATTCATAGAAACTGAGACTCAGTGACTGCATTTGGGTTCTCAACAGTTATCGATCGCAAGAACATATTGTAAATATGCGAACATGGAGAGAGACTGAAAAGTTTTCTGTACTCTGCAGTACCGATATTCAACATTTCCCCTTCCCTGATAAAGGTCACTACAGGAAATAGTAAGACTCAAGGCTACAACAGCAAACTGGTTATAATCCTGTTCCTAATCCATGAAGACCCATGGAAAGCACCTGCCTTCTCAGTCTTCCAGGTCACAGGACTCCCCCTCATCAATAGGAAAGACAGATGCTAGTCAAGATGGTACTAAGAATATTGTTGGGTGGGATGTCCCTCCCTATGTTCCCCAGTAGAGAGGTACACAGAATATGTGCAAACAAGGAAAGATTCATGTCATCTGAGAATTCTTGATGCTTGATAAAACTTAATGCTCTTGATGCCTGATAAAGCTTAATGCTCTTACCTAAACACAAAGCCTTTTTTATTTTACTTGGAAACCAGCCTCTGTGGGAACTAATACAATTTCATCTGCTTCCAAAACCTATGCTCAGCTATGATGATTTCATAACTGAGTCTAGCATGAGCATCTGCCTGCCTTATTCACCTCAGGACCTGCTCCAGCTGTTTGGAATCTATCCTGACCATGACAGGCTAGTCATTGCTTGGGACTATAATGCAGCCAGCACCAAACCCATGCAGGTGGTCTTGTCTGTAAAATGAATTAATAGAGGCATGAACTTTGTGCCCCATCCTTCCCCAGTAGGAAACACCTGACAAGACTCGCGTCCTCAGAGTTGTGCAGCATGTGTGAAGCAAGACACTGTGTGTCCGAAGAACACCCCATACACCTCATGCCTGTCATCTACTCCTTCCTGTACTAATATGCTCATCATGTACTTTCCAAACTCTGCTCTAAATGCATGGAGTAAAAGTAGATCTCAGACCTAGATATCATTCAGATTGAAGATAGAGAAAACAAATAGATAATTATAGTACAGCCAAGTAAAAGTAACTATCTTCTTTAACAGGGAATAGCTTATCTGCTTTCTCTGTTTCCTTAGATATTGTTCAAATTGAACCTCAAATAACATTCAAGGGAGCTGTGAGTTCACAAGCTACTCAGGTGTAATCTGAAACTGGTTCCTATATGTAGAAGGCAGGAAGAGATCCAAATAATGGAATACCACTCCAGATTGGCAGTTTTAATAAGCAAAGGGAGTTTACTCACAAGGCCTGTCTTGGCGGCTGCAAGACAATAGATCTCCATACTCGACTGACACATTTTAAAAGTTTATACAGAGGCCTTAACTTGGTTCAGTCACATGTACCATCCAGATAGTGTCAGCACCACATCACTACATCAAGGCTGTGTCTTTGGGACTATTTCTGGGAATGGAGAAAGCAGAAAAATACACATTCCAAGAACAGAGGAGAGGGTGAGTAGCCTCCAATTGCCTGGGTCCAGCTCACAGGTCATCTATCAGTTGTTCCTAATTATTGACCTCCTAATTAGCCTGACCCTTGGCCAACAAACTTAATACACTGTGACCAAGTTGGATTTGACCCTAGATCTCAAGAGTGGTTAATAGAGAAAAATAGAAATATCAGTTATCACATTAACAAATTAAATAAGAAAAGTCTTATCATCAAAATAGTTTTAGAAAAAGTATTTGATAAAATTCAACTCCCATTTATAATATTAAAAAGTCTTAAAGTACTAATAAAGAACTTTCTTAACATGATAAAAGCATCTACCAAAACACCTACAGAAAATATCAATCTTCGTAGTACAAAAGCACTTTCCTCTTACACCACTTTTATGTTTTACTGTATGAACGAATATAGCCTTTTCAAAAATAGTAACTGTTTTTAAATAAAGGAAATCTCATCAATTAACTTTTTGCTATAAATTGGAAAAAACATCAGTACTTGTTTTTGTCAAGAACCCAGATTGGGGATCCCAGAGTGAACAGTTCAAAAATCACTGAAAAACTTAAATATTTTTCTACCTTGTAAAACTTCCTGAACTGACTAGCAATGGGCAGAAGGGAAAGGAGAGGACCAGAGGGCCAATCATTTGGCCAAGATTATCCATGTTTACAAGCTGGAGTCCTTGCTCTTTTGTTAGAACACAGGCTTCTCTGAAAATCAGATGAAAGTAATGACATATGTCCCTAGAAAATGAACAAACATTCATCAAATATTTTTGCCTGCAGTTCCAAGGGATTCCCAAAGAGACATAAGTAGCTGCCAAGCCCACTGATTTTTTTCCAGACACCTGCTTCACCAAGTACACCCTACTCTTGAGCTCTAGCCAATTTTGGTTGGTCATATGGTTATACTCAGGGCCATGGAGACCTCTCTATCAGTCTGAATCAGTCTTCACTGTACCTGGTGCTATGACACATCATGGGGGCAAAGTGTGAATAAGATTATTACAAAGGGCACTTACGTAAAGTACCTAGGTGGGGTACTCCACTGTAGTCAGACACCTCCAAAGGAAGGCATTAGGAGCTTGGGGAAGGCAGAGAAAAGTGGGATGTGAAGCAGGGATGGGAGTGGGGGGGGCAGTAAGGGAATGGGTTCCCAGAAGAGGTGGCACAGGTTGTACCAGGGACAGAGGAGTATTTGGCCAGAAAATGAGGAGAGAGTGCCTTTCAGTCTGTTATAATGGCCAGCTTACCATCATTATCATTACTGAGTATGTTTGTCATTTCTTGGTTGCAAGGTACAGTGTCTAAATCGAGCTGACTTTTATTGTTGCTAATAAGGAATTAATCACACCACAGCCCCAGGTAATCCTTAGCTTCTAGAGCCAAGGCTAAGGCCTACTCTTGTCAGCAGGGGGCTGGAGACTGGGCAGGGCCTCTGGAAAAAGCCATTGGGCTTGGCGGGCACCATAGTGATCTGTCTTGCACTTGTTAGGGTAATTTCTCAGTTTCAAAATATTTGTTGAGGTAAAATTACATTTTAAAGTGAAAACTTCAGTGTCACTTAATGCTGTTTAAGGGAAAAACCACAAACCCAAGATGGAGTCATTTATGCTAGGCCAAGTCACCAAACCAGATTATACCTAATCTAACTGTAATTTCAACCTCTCCAAGAAATGTCTTAACCAGTCAGTGAGGAATCTTCTGGTCAGTACCAATGAGGTAATATCATGGGTCCTTCCAGAATCCCCAGAGGAAGATGAGATACTCTACCTAATAAGACCCTGCCCTTTCCCCTAGGTTGGACGACCTTCCTGAAACAATCTTTTCTTCTGCTAATAACTTCCTTGCCCCACTCTCCTGCTTATAAAAACCTTCCATGTTGTACAACTCCTCAAAGCATCTCTCTACTTGCTAGATAGGATATTGCCTGAAGATTCATGAATTGCTTAATAAAGCCAATGAGATCTTCAAATTTACTCAGTTGAATTTCATTTTTTAACAGTACATTCACAATGTTGTGCAACCACTACCTCTATCTAGTTCCGAAAACATTTCTATTATTCCAAAATAAAATCC
>JAQQST010000381.1:0-13028 GCA_028646485.1 Cryptoprocta ferox
CCCCGCGCCCCAGACCTCGCTCCCCTCTCCCCGGGTCCCGCGCCCCGCGCCCCAGACCCCGCTCCCCTCTCCCCGCGCCCCGCGCCCCGGACCCCGCTCCCCTCTCCCCGGGTCCCGCGCCCCGCGCCCCGCTCCCCCTGCCTCCCGGACTGGCCCTCGAGTCACCCCCGAGCCACTTTCCTTGCCGAGAGACCCCACCTCAAAGCCGCTCTAGCTCTGACTACACCGCTCCCCTCCCCTACCTCCTTCCCTCCCCCCCACCGCCCCACCCCCCTGCCCTGGACCCTCTTCCGGGAAAGCTCGCCGGGCTCACCGCCGCCGACCCGTCCCGCCGGGCCGCCGCGCTGTCGCTTCCCCGCCAGGACCGAATCCTCCCCCAGCTGCACCCCCCGCAGCTCTTCCGCGCGTCCCTCCGCGTTAACCCCGCGGGGTTTGGGACGTTCAAGCTCGAGAGCGGAGGAGGAGCGAGTCGGGGGACTGCGGGGATTTGAGGACCCCGGGAACTGTCCCCGAGTCTCCCCGCTGGGCAGCAAACGCTTTCCCGACGGAGCAGCGGGACCGGGCGCGAGCCGACCGCCGCCGGAAGAGCCTTGAGGCACAAACAGCGAACCCCAGGGTCGCAAACGAGCCTCAGACCAGCCGTTCTTCTGTTTTCCAGAAATACAAGCCGACGCTCCCGAACCCTCCCTTTCCAGGGCGTCTGTCTCGGCGCTCAGGGCTTCCTCGCTCCAGCGTCCGCGTTCTGCGCTCGGGTCTGGGGGACACGCGGCCGGGACGCCCGCTCCCCGCGGGATCCGCGCGCGCAGACGCCGCCGCCGCAGGTGGGGTTTCCTACCCCGCTGAGTCCATCGCGTCCCAGGCTGCCACACACGTGACCGTGCCTCCCGCGTTTCCGTTAGCAGCTGAGGGCTTGCGCCTCTCTTCCCGTCTGGACCCAGACTTCCAGAGACCGCTGGGGGCTCTCCCGGGTGGCCGTTCCCGCGCACGTTCTAGCAGGCCTCTGGGAGCGGGCGGCCGCGGGCGGCCGGCGCCCCGCTTCGACGGCGCGGGAACGCGGGGCCCCGCAGGGACGGACAGACGCGGAGGCCAGCTGATGGCTGGGGCCGTCTGAGTCCCGTGGCCCGTGGGGCCCGAAGGCGAGGCGGCGGGGCCCCGGGTGTTAGGCATTTCCCTAAAAGCGTGCCCGGCATACGCATTCCCTCGGGGATGACGCTGGTCCGAGTCCCAGAGCCCCAGAAACTTTCCCGGCTCTGCCCCCACGGCCTGATAGACCTGAGGCCACATAGAGCCTTTCTGTCTAACCCAGGAAGGTTTGGAAGAGTCACAGGAAGACGACACATCGGTGCTCCTGGGAGTGCCAGCCTCTCTTCCCTGCCAAGAATCACCAGAAGGAAGATTAGCGACAACGGCCAGTTCCCTGGAAAAGAAATCTGAGAGCAGACACGGCTTTCCCAAGGCATTTCTGAGCTGGGAGGGTCTGGGCGCCTGGGACACCTGTGCTCTAGGCGGTGACAGCTGCTGTACACACGGGTGACAGTGTGCTGTACACACAGGTGACGGAGCATGCTGTACACACAGGTGACTGTGCTGTACACACAGGTGACGGAGCATGCTGTACACACAGGTGACAGTGTGCTGTACACACAGGTGACAGCCTGCTGTACAAACAGGGCGCCTGAGCCCCGTGTCTGTAGCCTCACCCCTTCTGGCCCTGTAGCCGTGGAGAAGGAAGCACTTGTGTTTGTGCTCAGGGCACAGAGCGAAGCTGGTTTTGAGACTCAGGTTTTACAGAATTCCTACCCCTGGGATACACCAACGAGCACCCGAAAGAAAGTGAAATAGAACGCGTTTTGATACACGCACCCAACGTAGAATCATGGTTAGAAATGAAGCAATTTACAATCTTTACCGGCTCCTTGTTTGGTTTAGGAAACATAAGAAACGTACACATCTGTCTGTTCTTACCCTTCCCTCTGTGGCCCACAACCACTCTTACACACACACCCCACACAACACACACGCAACTCACACAACACACACACATTTCACACACACCACTCACGCACTACACAACACACATACTGCACACAACTCATGCACACAACACACAAACCTCACACACATACACACAAAGATCACACACACAACTCATATACTACACAACTCACAACTCACACACATACACACCACAGACACCACACACACACACACACACACACTCTGCCCCTCTGGGCTTCATCTCTCTCTGGGATCCTTGCTGGGCCTTAACGCGTGTGTTCCACTTCATGACTTTCCTTAAAGTTCTAAAAACAAGCGTTAGGAACAATGGAAGCAGACGATTGCGGCGACACGAACTTGAATACTTCCGGAGCAGACGGCCAGCTTCCAGAGCGCCGCAAAGTGGGGTGGAAGGCAGGAAACTTACCGGACAGAGAATACAGAAGAGGGAAGGGACCGGTAGAAACGGGGGCCTCGGGGCCCCTGTCTGGGGCCGGAGGGCAGTGACCGAGGTTCGGGTAGAGCAGGTCACTCCCAGGGCCACGGAAGTGCCCCCTCCCCCGCCGAAGCGGCTCGGTCTTGGGCTCGGACTTCATTGGAAGGCTCGGACAATGACTTGCACCCGCGGAACTAGGACCCCGTGAGCAGGTGGAAGCGCCGTGGAAGGGAAGGAACTGGGTCCGTTGCTCTGCGACACCCGTGCGGTTTTATCTCACCCGCTCGCCTGTGTCCCAGCGCAGGCCGCGGAGACCCCCCGCGGGGACGCCTACCGTCGGCGAGGACGAGCGCTCCGCCCGGCGCGGCGTGAGACCGAAGCCTTTCACACCCTGGGCCTCGTTTCCCAAGTGGAGCTTCTCCGGAGGCCGCAGAGCCTCCGACCCCGGGGGCTGACCCTTGGGTCCCCGACGTCCGCTCCCGCGAGTCCGCTGTCCCCGAGCGCGGCGGTTTGGGTCACGGGCTGTGTTCCCGGGGGGCGCTCCGGCCCCCGCACCCCAGCCGCGCGCAGCGACGGGCGGAGGTCGCGCAGGGGAAGGGAGCAGCGAGCCCGGAGGCCCCGGGCGGGGGGTGGGGCGGGGGGTGGGGCTCGGCTTTCCTCGCGTCCGACGCCAAGCTGCTCTCAGAACCGGAACTGAACGCGAGTTTAGATTTTTTCCCCCCCGTGTGTGCTGCGTCCGTCTTGCCCTTTCCGGATACAGCCAATAAATAGGCCGTGGGCGAGGTCCGATGGGTGGGGTTCCTTCTTTCACCCGCGCCGGGGGGCTGGGGGGCGAGTGCAGGAACATAAAAACAACCCCCCAATATCCTCATCCCGCAAAACGCGCGGGCTGGAGGTGCCGGGGATTGAACCCGGGGCCTCGTACATGCGAAGCACGCGCTCTACCGCTGAGCTACACCCCCCGGCCTCGCGGGCCTCTCCGGCTTCATGAAATATTACTTCTATTTTTCCTTAAAAAAAAAAAAACAAGACTCGGCCGGCAGAAGGTCGACTGGGTGGAATTCCACTATTTTAAAAATCGCTAAACTGGAGAGGTTTAGAGGCGTCACTGGTAACTAGACTGCGATCCGAATAGCGCCCCCCCGGGTGACCTGCTCCAGGGTCCGCCCCCCAGGGCAGGGGGTGCGTGGCCCCCGCCAGGACCGTACGGGTCTCCCACCCGGGCCGCGCTCGCGCGCGCCGCGGGTGCGCCTGCCGCTGACCCCGCTCCCGCGGTTCTGACGCCGCCGCACGCTGGGCGACGGTCCCGGCCGCTCCGCTCTCCCTGCCCGTCCCCCTCCTGAGGGTCAGGTCCACAAAGGCTTTTATAAATAACAACAGCAGCTTCGGAACTGAAGAGACTTCTTGCCGCACTGGAGGAATGAACTGGGGCGCAGGGCAGGCGCAGGGCAGCGGAGCCAAGTTGGGGGACCGAGCGACGCGGGCAAAGTTCCTTCCCCGGGGCGCGCGCAAACACCGCGGAACGCCTGGGGCGGGTGCGGCTACCGGAACGAACGAAGTCGACGAGCGCGGGGACACCTCCGAGTGGCGCCCTGGGTGGCCGGGGAATTCGGGGGCGGGGGTGCTCCTGGACACCGCGGGGCGAGCAGGAGTGGCCCGTCCGGGCAAGACAAGGGCAAGGGCCGTTCGCTCCGGATGCTGCTTGCTGACGTGAAGTCCGAGAGCCCCGTGTAGGACCGACAGATGCATTTCGGGCCGATCTGCGTTTACAGACGGGAGAACGTTAAGCGTTTCCTAGTGGAGGCAAAGGAAAGTGAAGCCCCGCAGTTCTGACCCTCCCCCTTGAGTCTCTGGAAGATTTACTGGAGACCGGAGCGCGGCCGGATGTTTGCAATCAGGGGACAGGTGAGGAGAAATCGTTGATGTCACCTGACCTTCCAAACTGGGGATCTGGGACTTTTGGACCTTCAGTCCAGGGCTTTGCGGGGTATTTCAGCCACACCTCTGCCTTCATGGACACTAATAGTTTCCGTGTTCAGGGTAGTTCAGCAAACACTGCATTCTTTGCGAAATCCTTCCCTTGCTGCCTTGCTCAGAAGTTGGGGTCGATACTCTGTCACATTTGGTGACTGATCTGGAAAACGCCACCTGTGCGTGAACGGAAACTGAGGGGAGGATCAGTGGGCATGTTTCTGCACCTCAGGCTTCCCACAAGTGCAACTGAGAACACAAAAGGAAATTTAACAAACATTGTGCAAGGGCCTGTCTTCCTTTTCTTTGATCTTCCTTTTTTTTCCCCCTGGTCCTTGGTGATCTGCACGATGAACAAGGGGCATGAGCTTCTTCGTGGGGCGACAGCACCCCTATTCCACTCCTTTCCAGAGACCCCGAGTGAGCACGGTCTTTCTGCTCACTCCTTCTGGTCTTCCTTGTGCTGATGCCCCCTGGACGTGTTCAGCTTTAAGGGGAAAGAGGAAAGCTGTGTTGAAGGATCCAGGAACACACCCAGCCTCTCCGGTGTGTGAGCCCGAGCTGGGCACCTGGATACACCCCACACTCCAGATGATTGCCCTGCTTACTGGGTTATCTTAGGATCACACAGTTGGTAGAACAAGATTTATCGCATTTTTCACTCGTTTACAAAATCCTAGCCTGAATCTTTTTTGCACGTCTGCTGTGAGAAGGATATCTGAACGGTAGACCAAAGATCCCGCCAGTCTAGCCTACTCCAAGGCTGGCTCAAGCCCCAGCTCCGGTTCTTCTCCAAGGGGAGGAATACTCACCTCTGTCTCCAATTCCCTTTTCTTTCAACTTCTGTTGGGACCTCTAGGCAAGGAAGACCCTGTTAGAATTAAATACAAAATAGAGACCAGGCTTGAAAATTGCCTGAGCAGACAATGTAAGCGACGTAAGCCGAACTAAATGCAGCTTATCTCATGAACACAAGTGAAACGTGGTTGTCTCTTGTAAATGCCTCCGATAATCCTGAAAGAAACAAGTCATCTTCTTAAAAATGGTGTAAGGTAATCCCTTTTAACCAATCCCCTTCCATGTGGAAATCTCTCCTGTAACACCCAATCACGGTAAAAATTAAACCGCTTCCTCGGGGCACCTGGGTGGCTCAGTTGGTTGGATGTCTGACTTCAGCTTAGGTCATGATCTCTCAGTGGTGAGTTTGAGCCCCACATTGGGCTTTCTGCTGGCAGCTCAGAGCCTGGAGCCTGCTTGAGATTCTGTGTCTCTCTCTGATCCTCCCCTGCTGGTGCTGTGCCTCTCTTTCTCAAGAATAAATAAATATTAAGAGAAACTAAAAGAACCTTCTCATTTTCACATTATGAGCCATCTTGTAATGTCATGCCCTGAGCTTCATGTCAGTTTTAAGTGTGAAAGCTCCCAGTTCATGCACTATTATTGTAGGCACAATAAACTCTTACTAAATACCATTTCATTGATTTAGTGGTTTTAATTTCGCTATTTCTGATTTTTGATAACCAATAAGATAGTGCGGAGGCATAGAGAGAAGATTAGCAGTGTGTCACCTCAGGGAAATTACATCCAGGTGGGAGAAAAGGTAGACGTGGAATAAAGTAATGACCTTGGAGAGAGACGAAGCATGATAAGATGCGTGATAGGAGAGCTGATCTCAAACTTTAGGCTATTGTGGGGGAGATAAGACAGAAGTGGACAGAATTTATCACAGACCTTGGTCATAAATGGAGAACAGTGTGTTTCACAGTCACTGCTCTAGTGATCCCTGGTGTAGACTTGGTTAGTGGATGCTTCAGCTCTAGTTCCGGAGACCTCGTACAAAGAAGAAGAGAAAAGGAAGAAATAGCTACAATTTATCACAGAGCCTTGTTTGGACAGATTCTCGCCTAAATGAGGAAAGCACAAAGAGGTAATATGTGAGCTGGGACGCTAGGTTTTATAAAGCCTTTGCAAAAATCTAAGACCTTGCAAAATCTCCAAAGGACCTCAGCTTCATCACATAGGACACATAGCCCTGAGTTTGTGTGACAGCCAATTCCCATAGGAACTGTGGAGGAAGCCCTGAGACACCCTTGAAGAGAACCATCAGTAGTGTCCATGACTTTGAAGTCTCCCCGGTGACTCTGGTAATCAGCCAGTTTGGGAGCCACTAGCACCCAGAAATTGGATTAGGTTAATTTATTGGGAAAATGTCATCATCCAAAAGGAGATGTATCTACAGGTGGCCCACTGAACCTTTCTCCCCATATTCTGAATGCAAAAAAATGTACAATGTCCCCTTTCTCCTAGAGAAAGAGGGTGATGACGATGCTTGGCCCACAGGAAGATCTGACTCGTAGAGTCCAGAGCCGTCATGGCTTTGACATTGCCTGGCTGCTCTTTCTGCTGCTGGAGAAATAGCGTGAGCATGCGTGGGCTGGTGTGGGGGCCCTCCGCGCAGGAGCCTCTGTTGCAGGTGGCTCCTACAGGAAGCCAGTTTTGCTGAAACCTGTGTGGCCTTGTGTTGAGAGTGTGTTGAGTACTCCATTCAGGCTTGAACATCTCAGGTATAAGTGGGAGAAAACTCAGTGTGAAAACTTGGAATAAAGAAAAGGTACAAGGCAAGAACCCACTTGACTAGTTGTCAATGATTTCTTTGCCTAGGAAGTGGTATGGCTCAGCTGGTGAAGGTTTAGTCTTTTAATGAGAGATTTCAGGATTTTAGGCCCTGTTCAAACCAGTCTTTCCTTCACCTACACATTTAGTCTTAGAAGAGGTTAACTGAGACCTGGCTTTCTCCCAGGAAACTCACTATGGTGTTTATAGTGTGTGCACCTCCGTCAATACATCCGCCTCTTTTCTCAACTGGCTTCTAAAGTCAAGACTTTGAGGGGGAAAAGCCAGAGTTGCAATAGAATGAGAAAACCATTGCTCTAATGTAGGCAAACTGGTAATTTCTGTACTCTATCCTCTTTAGAGACTTACAAGGTTTAGATGGGTAAACAGAAGTGTGGATGTAAAATAGAAAGACAGATTTGAGAACAAGGAACAATGTAGACAGACACAGGATTTGCAGCCATGTTGGATTTGGGGAGTGAGGGATTCAGTTAAAAGACCTCTAGGTAGCTTGACTGGACTTATAGATTGAGCTGTAAGTACAGAGGGACGAAGAGGATTTCTTCTAGATTTTTGTTGTTTTTAGGTTAATTTGTTTTTGCATTAGAAGCAAAAACCAGAAAATTCCTGCCACCATTATGTGGCTTTAGGCTTTGTGTTAGCATTGAGAAACTTGGGCATGAATTAACAATGTAGCTTAATGGATAAAACACCTAATTCCAACTAGAAAATTAAGAGCTCACAATCAAAATTGGATCAATACCCTTATCTTCTGATATCAATAGATAATTTTGAGCCCTTCTTACTACCTAGTCTCCAAGGGCCCTCCTCTTCATGGCCTCATAAAAATGTAAAACTTAGGCTAAGAGAGATCTAGAGTTCCTGACTCAAGGATTAGAGCCTTCTGAAACCTTATAAATTGTTACTTAGATGTAATAGACTCTACAATGAAACGAAGTGTCATGCTTCCTGCCAGTAATGCCCACCTAAATCACTAATACTGATGACCAGACTCAGGGTAGAGATGTCTGATCCCAGCGATAAAGTCTGCTATGAAGTTTGTAACGATTAAAATAGCAACAGCAAGGACCGACAGGGACTTCCGAAGCAGCTGGTGTGTTCTTTTTCCATGGGCTTTTTTCTTTTTCCTCTCTGATTTCCCATGTTTCCTTCTAGTACTTGTGTCTGCCGAGGATTGGTCTTCACAGCTGACTGCTCCACCCCTAGTGCATATTCCCTTCCCGTCGACGAGCACTCCAGCTGGCCAACTGGGGCACATCTTCACTGCTAAAAGTTCAGTCACATTAGGAGTGCTCCCTGTAGCAGATTATTAAAGTTTTCGTTGACTTTTTAGTCACAGTGCATGAGGTAATTGAAAGGTATCCCCGGAAAAGTCCTTGAGTTCTACACATATTCCTGTGTAACCCCACTGTACACTAATGCAATGTCTCTTCTCTCCGGTGCATCTGAAACAGCAGGGTTGTGTGCAGTAGGTCCTGAGCGGTCAGCTTATATCTTGGCGCCACCTGCAAATAACAGTGGTTTCCAGCATGCTGGACATCACACAGTGCCCCCCAGGTGGGGGTGTAGCTCAGCGGTAGAGCGTGTGCTTAGCATGCACGAGGCCCTGGGTTCGATTCCTAGCACCTCCACATGGCCTTCCTACAACTTTTAAACAAACTCCATGGGTCTGACTCCTTCCAACCTAGATGCCTCTGCAGCACAGATGTCACTCCAATAAAACAACAGTGTCCTCTTTCCCTGGTGCCAGGCACAGCGTGGGATGTGGAAGGATAGAGAGGAGCAGGGGATAGGGGGAAAAGTGAAAGTTTTCTTCTTCTCTGTGTATTCACAGGAGAATAGCTAGAAAGAGACAGAGAAGAAATTTAGTGGAATTTGTCCCAGGATCCTTATTCTTTTTTATCTTTCCTTTGCTCTTTTTCTTTCCTTTTCACAGCTGATAATTTAATACTAAGTCATTTCAGTTTCCAGGGGCTTGGCTCCTCCAAATTGACTGCTTCAACACATAGTGGTAACACTACTTGCCACAACATAGTGGTAACACTACTTGCCACACTAGGTAAAGAGTACGTTGGAGTTCATTTAAAAGTGGACCCACAGGAAAGCCACTTGGAGGTGCTGGGGATTGAACCCAGGGCCTCGTGCATGCTAAGCACGCGCTCTACCACTGAGCTACACCCCCTCCTGCTGGGTGCGTGTGATGTCCACCATACTGGTGGCCACTATTATCTGCAGGTGCAAGATTGAAGCTGACTGCTCAGGACTTGCTGCTCGGAACTCTGCTGTTTCAGATGCACTGGAGAGAAGAGACATTGCATTCCAACCTGCAAAGTCCTTAACACAACTAGCCTCATAACCATGGACCCTCGGAGGACTGCTGGAGGCCGACTTCCTGAGTGACAGTTCCTATCCACCACCAAGGAGAGGTTCAGGATGGAACATTCTCCGCTTGGTTCTTCAACTTCCTTCCCTCCTATCTGCAGAGCTCTCAGAAAACGGTTGTGCAAAAACCGGTACGTGTATAGGATCAAGTGCTTAAAAAAAAAAAAAAAGATAAAAGCAGTCTGGTGAGAGCAGCTCAGGAAATTCAGGTCCGGGTTGGGAGATGAGATGGAATAACTACTTCACAATATTGGTGCGAAATGAAGAACAAAGAGTGTGTCATCCCTTCTTTCCTAAGTTGCTGTGACAAACACCTGTGTCTAGGGAGGTGGGGTCCTCACTCTGTCTAGACGCTGCATCTCGTTCTGAGAGCCAGAAGGACAGAGGACAGGAAAGTGGACTAGAAAACATGTTCCTGTGGACATAGAGCCTCTCTCAGAAAAAATGTTCTCAAGGGGGACTTGAAGGAAGGAAAGAAATGAATTTGTTCTTTATAAGCCCATTCTTAGCACAACAGACCAAAACTCATAGTGAAGTTGTTCAAGCCCAAAGTGTAGGTGGGTCGTTGTTCTGAACTCAGTGCCACTTCTACCAAAGACACACAAGGATCCGCGATTCCACACGTAGTAACACACATACCATTGTAGGTGGTTCCACACACAGGAATGCACACACCATGGTGAAGACAGCTTTCTCTGCTGTCTCTTTCTTTCCAGTATAGACAGGTTTCTTGTTTTATCCATTAGATTTGATTCCTTTATTGTTCATTTTTTGTTTTAATACTCAATGCCTCCAAGATTTCTCTAGTGGAAATCTGGTAGTGAGCCTACCATCATCTTTTGAGCACTTTCTTACGATCTGGCACAGAGATGGCCTAGGGTCCTCTTGTGATTTCCCTGCCCCAACCCTGGGATAACAGGAAATTCTTCCAGCAGCCTTGGCTCCTGCTAGTCAGGATCTGTATTAAGAAATTAAGATAGAGCCAAATTATGGAAAGAGCCCAAATGTCCATGGACTGATGAATGGATAAAGACACACATAATGATGGTATATATACATATAACTAAATCAGAGAAAGACAAATAGCATATGATTTCACTTGTGGAATTTAAGAAATACAACAGACGAACATAGGGGAAGGGAAGGAAAAATAAGATAAAACAGAGAGGGAGACAAACAATAGAGACTCTTAAAGATAGAAAAAAAAAACAGGGTTACTGGAGGTGTGTTGGGTGGGGGTTGGGCTAGATGGGGGATGGGCATTAAGGAGGGCACTTGTTGGGATGAGCACTGGATGTTGTATGTAAGTTTTGAATCCCTGGGTTCTACTCCTGACTACACTGTATGTTAACTAACTTGAATTTAAATAAATAAATCTTTTTAAAAAAGAAATTAAGATAGGAGACTAGCCCTCCTCATTGTCACCAGGGCAGCACTGTTTCTGTGCTCTTTCGGCTGGCGGAGCTATGGCCGGGGCCCTCTTTGCTGTCTCCTCCTGAAGCTTTGTGTGGCCGCAAGGTCAGGGTGGGCTGAGGAGCATGGACAGGTCTTGGAAGGGTGTCTTTCAGTCGAGCATCATCGCCTTCATCCTTATGCAACTGTGCAAGAGACGCAGTCTAGGGGGTTCAGAAATAAGGCGTCGTATGTAAGGATGAAGGATGTCTGTGCTCACAGCGTCATGTCCTCCCGAGCCCCCGCAGGTAGATGGCTTCCGCGAAAATACTTCTGAAAAAAAAGTGCCCAGAAAGCACTGGGGGTGTAGCTCAGTGGTAGAGCGCCGTGCTTAGCATGCACGAGGCCCCGGGTTCAATCCCCGGCACCTCCACTCTGAACCCTCTCATGGGGAGATAAAAATCCAGCTTTCTGTCTGCAATTCTCCCTTGTGCTGTCTTAGGGAACGTCTAGCCACCTTGGAACACAAGGTGAAAGTTCCTGCTCATTCACTCAAAGTCAGTGTTTTTATTCACTGCCCTGAGCAACCAGTGCTCCACAATCACTAAGGAGAATCAGAGTTCCAAGAGCAGGAAACCCTCTGACCTGAAAGGGCATCTGCTGCTAAGACAGTGAGACCATACCCACCTCGTCTTTCCTGCACTTCAAACATCAGGAGCCAAGTCAAGACGGTTTTCATGGATTTGAGGGAAAGCTTAAAATTAAAGGCCTAGAGAAATCTGAAAAAGTCAACCTACTTCGCTACTTTCCGGGGGGAAGGTTTCTGCTCTGCAACAAAGAACACGGAATTGCCCGGTGATGAGAGGCGGCCTGGCCAGCTGCATGATCTGCTGCCCCTGGTCACGGACCCTGCTGCTGGCCCTGATGACAGGTCGGGTGACAGGCGGGGGAGAGGCCAGCCCAGGCCGCTCATCCCCTGAAAGACTGAGAGAGAAAAATGTTCAAGGACTCCGGCTGGGAGCTGAGAAGGCAGAAGGTTCTCATCCACTGCCAGCACCTGTCGCTGCCCTGCCCTGTTTGGATTCCAAAATAAAAGAAGGGACCAGAGTGGGGGAAATGTCCCTCTCGCGCTGGTCCTGAGCTCGGACTCACGTAGCTGGCAGAGCAGGGCCTCCTGGAAAGGCTGAAGAGAAGGCAGGCGGCAGGCGGCATGAGCACTTACCGGAGCATCAGAGAAGACAGTCACCTTCTCCCCAGATTTAGGGCAATTACTTGTGCTTGTGGGATGACTGGACCTTTCTCTGCAAGTTTAAATCCATGGTCCTGACAACATAGTAACTTTGATGAATCCGCGTGAATTCGACCATACAACCCAGTTTATAAAGTAAAATAGTCTTTATGTCTGACCTAAAACCTGGGGAAAATATTGTCCAGGGAGACTTGAGTGCAAAGCGAGAGATTTGAGGGAAAGAGAGCAGCTAGTTTTTTCTTTAAGATTTTGTTAAGATATCTCTACACCCGACGTGGGAATTGAACTTACAACCTGGGGATCGAAGGGCACACGCTCTACTGACTGAGCCAGCCAGGAGACCCAGGGCTTCTACTCTTAATCACAAAAGAGGTGATTGGTTTGGTTTGTGCTAATTCAGTGTCGCAAATAAGGTGCCACTTTCAAGAAACCAAACCACTGTCTAAATCGAGATGCACCGTGAAGGCTCTACTTCAAGAGTGTAGGCACCTTGCGTGTCTCCCACCCCATAAATTCAGGCAACATCGGCGAGTCATGCAAAATCACCTATTTTCTGTGAATTAACTTACATGGGCTCTAGCGGACATGCTGCACCCAAAGTAAACGCTTCTTTCACGCAAGAAGGGCCCCCATGCAATTCCGTGCCTCCGGGTTTCACACAACATCCGAGGCACGAAAGACACGCCTTCTGCTCCTCCCGAGACCTGAGGCCCACTGAGTCCACCCATCCCGCACACCCGGTGATTCAGCCAAACATATGTCCTAAGATCACATTCTTTTAGTTTTCCTCCAACTGTCTTCATTAATTTTAATTCCATACATATTATAATGTGTAGTTATTCATAAGACAGAAATGTTTTTATGCCACACTACAGTCTGTAAACGCTGTGGGTTTCTCAAATTGTTATGAATAATCAAAGGAATACTAAAGAAAATTCGAAGTGACTTACATGTTTGTATCTATTG
>JAQQST010000382.1:0-12156 GCA_028646485.1 Cryptoprocta ferox
TCAAAGTTACTATGTTGTCAGGACCATGGATTTAAACTTGCAGAGAAAGGTCCAGTCGTCCCACAAGCACAAGTAATTGCCCTAAATCTGGGGAGAAGGTGACTGTCTTCTCTGATGCTCCGGTAAGTGCTCATGCCGCCTGCCGCCTGCCTTCTCTTCAGCCTTTCCAGGAGGCCCTGCTCTGCCAGCTACGTGAGTCCGAGCTCAGGACCAGCGCGAGAGGGACATTTCCCCCACTCTGGTCCCTTCTTTTATTTTGGAATCCAAACAGGGCAGGGCAGCGACAGGTGCTGGCAGTGGATGAGAACCTTCTGCCTTCTCAGCTCCCAGCCGGAGTCCTTGAACATTTTTCTCTCTCAGTCTTTCAGGGGATGAGCGGCCTGGGCTGGCCTCTCCCCCGCCTGTCACCCGACCTGTCATCAGGGCCAGCAGCAGGGTCCGTGACCAGGGGCAGCAGATCATGCAGCTGGCCAGGCCGCCTCTCATCACCGGGCAATTCCGTGTTCTTTGTTGCAGAGCAGAAACCTTCCCCCCGGAAAGTAGCGAAGTAGGTTGACTTTTTCAGATTTCTCTAGGCCTTTAATTTTAAGCTTTCCCTCAAATCCATGAAAACCGTCTTGACTTGGCTCCTGATGTTTGAAGTGCAGGAAAGACGAGGTGGGTATGGTCTCACTGTCTTAGCAGCAGATGCCCTTTCAGGTCAGAGGATTTCCTGCTCTTGGAACTCTGATTCTCCTTAGTGATTGTGGAGCACTGGTTGCTCAGGGCAGTGAATAAAAACACTGACTTTGAGTGAATGAGCAGGAACTTTCACCTTGTGTTCCAAGGTGGCTAGACGTTCCCTAAGACAGCACAGGGGAGAATTGCAGACAGAAAGCTGGGTTTTTATCTCTCCATGAGAGGGTTCAGAGTGGAGGTGCCAGGGATTGAACCCGGGGCCTCGTGCATGCTAAGCACGGCGCTCTACCACTGAGCTACACCCCCAGTGCTTTCTGGGCACTTTTTTTTCAGAAGTATTTTCGCGGAAGCCATCTACCTGCGGGGGCTCGGGAGGACATGACGCTGTGAGCACAGACATCCTTCATCCTTACATACGACGCCTTATTTCTGAACCCCCTAGACTGCATCTCTTGCACAGTTGCATAAGGATGAAGGCGATGATGCTCGACTGAAAGACACCCTTCCAAGACCTGTCCATGCTCCTCAGCCCACCCTGACCTTGCGGCCACACAAAGCTTCAGGAGGAGACAGCAAAGAGGGCCCCGGCCATAGCTCCGCCAGCCGAAAGAGCACAGAAACAGTGCTGCCCTGGTGACAATGAGGAGGGCTAGTCTCCTATCTTAATTTCTTTTTTAAAAAGATTTATTTATTTAAATTCAAGTTAGTTAACATACAGTGTAGTCAGGAGTAGAACCCAGGGATTCAAAACTTACATACAACATCCAGTGCTCATCCCAACAAGTGCCCTCCTTAATGCCCATCCCCCATCTAGCCCAACCCCCACCCAACACACCTCCAGTAACCCTGTTTTTTTTTTCTATCTTTAAGAGTCTCTATTGTTTGTCTCCCTCTCTGTTTTATCTTATTTTTCCTTCCCTTCCCCTATGTTCGTCTGTTGTATTTCTTAAATTCCACAAGTGAAATCATATGCTATTTGTCTTTCTCTGATTTAGTTATATGTATATATACCATCATTATGTGTGTCTTTATCCATTCATCAGTCCATGGACATTTGGGCTCTTTCCATAATTTGGCTCTATCTTAATTTCTTAATACAGATCCTGACTAGCAGGAGCCAAGGCTGCTGGAAGAATTTCCTGTTATCCCAGGGTTGGGGCAGGGAAATCACAAGAGGACCCTAGGCCATCTCTGTGCCAGATCGTAAGAAAGTGCTCAAAAGATGATGGTAGGCTCACTACCAGATTTCCACTAGAGAAATCTTGGAGGCATTGAGTATTAAAACAAAAAATGAACAATAAAGGAATCAAATCTAATGGATAAAACAAGAAACCTGTCTATACTGGAAAGAAAGAGACAGCAGAGAAAGCTGTCTTCACCATGGTGTGTGCATTCCTGTGTGTGGAACCACCTACAATGGTATGTGTGTTACTACGTGTGGAATCGCGGATCCTTGTGTGTCTTTGGTAGAAGTGGCACTGAGTTCAGAACAACGACCCACCTACACTTTGGGCTTGAACAACTTCACTATGAGTTTTGGTCTGTTGTGCTAAGAATGGGCTTATAAAGAACAAATTCATTTCTTTCCTTCCTTCAAGTCCCCCTTGAGAACATTTTTTCTGAGAGAGGCTCTATGTCCACAGGAACATGTTTTCTAGTCCACTTTCCTGTCCTCTGTCCTTCTGGCTCTCAGAACGAGATGCAGCGTCTAGACAGAGTGAGGACCCCACCTCCCTAGACACAGGTGTTTGTCACAGCAACTTAGGAAAGAAGGGATGACACACTCTTTGTTCTTCATTTCGCACCAATATTGTGAAGTAGTTATTCCATCTCATCTCCCAACCCGGACCTGAATTTCCTGAGCTGCTCTCACCAGACTGCTTTTATCTTTTTTTTTTTTTTTAAGCACTTGATCCTATACACGTACCGGTTTTTGCACAACCGTTTTCTGAGAGCTCTGCAGATAGGAGGGAAGGAAGTTGAAGAACCAAGCGGAGAATGTTCCATCCTGAACCTCTCCTTGGTGGTGGATAGGAACTGTCACTCAGGAAGTCGGCCTCCAGCAGTCCTCCGAGGGTCCATGGTTATGAGGCTAGTTGTGTTAAGGACTTTGCAGGTTGGAATGCAATGTCTCTTCTCTCCAGTGCATCTGAAACAGCAGAGTTCCGAGCAGCAAGTCCTGAGCAGTCAGCTTCAATCTTGCACCTGCAGATAATAGTGGCCACCAGTATGGTGGACATCACACGCACCCAGCAGGAGGGGGTGTAGCTCAGTGGTAGAGCGCGTGCTTAGCATGCACGAGGCCCTGGGTTCAATCCCCAGCACCTCCAAGTGGCTTTCCTGTGGGTCCACTTTTAAATGAACTCCAACGTACTCTTTACCTAGTGTGGCAAGTAGTGTTACCACTATGTTGTGGCAAGTAGTGTTACCACTATGTGTTGAAGCAGTCAATTTGGAGGAGCCAAGCCCCTGGAAACTGAAATGACTTAGTATTAAATTATCAGCTGTGAAAAGGAAAGAAAAAGAGCAAAGGAAAGATAAAAAAGAATAAGGATCCTGGGACAAATTCCACTAAATTTCTTCTCTGTCTCTTTCTAGCTATTCTCCTGTGAATACACAGAGAAGAAGAAAACTTTCACTTTTCCCCCTATCCCCTGCTCCTCTCTATCCTTCCACATCCCACGCTGTGCCTGGCACCAGGGAAAGAGGACACTGTTGTTTTATTGGAGTGACATCTGTGCTGCAGAGGCATCTAGGTTGGAAGGAGTCAGACCCATGGAGTTTGTTTAAAAGTTGTAGGAAGGCCATGTGGAGGTGCTAGGAATCGAACCCAGGGCCTCGTGCATGCTAAGCACACGCTCTACCGCTGAGCTACACCCCCACCTGGGGGGCACTGTGTGATGTCCAGCATGCTGGAAACCACTGTTATTTGCAGGTGGCGCCAAGATATAAGCTGACCGCTCAGGACCTACTGCACACAACCCTGCTGTTTCAGATGCACCGGAGAGAAGAGACATTGCATTAGTGTACAGTGGGGTTACACAGGAATATGTGTAGAACTCAAGGACTTTTCCGGGGATACCTTTCAATTACCTCATGCACTGTGACTAAAAAGTCAACGAAAACTTTAATAATCTGCTACAGGGAGCACTCCTAATGTGACTGAACTTTTAGCAGTGAAGATGTGCCCCAGTTGGCCAGCTGGAGTGCTCGTCGACGGGAAGGGAATATGCACTAGGGGTGGAGCAGTCAGCTGTGAAGACCAATCCTCGGCAGACACAAGTACTAGAAGGAAACATGGGAAATCAGAGAGGAAAAAGAAAAAAGCCCATGGAAAAAGAACACACCAGCTGCTTCGGAAGTCCCTGTCGGTCCTTGCTGTTGCTATTTTAATCGTTACAAACTTCATAGCAGACTTTATCGCTGGGATCAGACATCTCTACCCTGAGTCTGGTCATCAGTATTAGTGATTTAGGTGGGCATTACTGGCAGGAAGCATGACACTTCGTTTCATTGTAGAGTCTATTACATCTAAGTAACAATTTATAAGGTTTCAGAAGGCTCTAATCCTTGAGTCAGGAACTCTAGATCTCTCTTAGCCTAAGTTTTACATTTTTATGAGGCCATGAAGAGGAGGGCCCTTGGAGACTAGGTAGTAAGAAGGGCTCAAAATTATCTATTGATATCAGAAGATAAGGGTATTGATCCAATTTTGATTGTGAGCTCTTAATTTTCTAGTTGGAATTAGGTGTTTTATCCATTAAGCTACATTGTTAATTCATGCCCAAGTTTCTCAATGCTAACACAAAGCCTAAAGCCACATAATGGTGGCAGGAATTTTCTGGTTTTTGCTTCTAATGCAAAAACAAATTAACCTAAAAACAACAAAAATCTAGAAGAAATCCTCTTCGTCCCTCTGTACTTACAGCTCAATCTATAAGTCCAGTCAAGCTACCTAGAGGTCTTTTAACTGAATCCCTCACTCCCCAAATCCAACATGGCTGCAAATCCTGTGTCTGTCTACATTGTTCCTTGTTCTCAAATCTGTCTTTCTATTTTACATCCACACTTCTGTTTACCCATCTAAACCTTGTAAGTCTCTAAAGAGGATAGAGTACAGAAATTACCAGTTTGCCTACATTAGAGCAATGGTTTTCTCATTCTATTGCAACTCTGGCTTTTCCCCCTCAAAGTCTTGACTTTAGAAGCCAGTTGAGAAAAGAGGCGGATGTATTGACGGAGGTGCACACACTATAAACACCATAGTGAGTTTCCTGGGAGAAAGCCAGGTCTCAGTTAACCTCTTCTAAGACTAAATGTGTAGGTGAAGGAAAGACTGGTTTGAACAGGGCCTAAAATCCTGAAATCTCTCATTAAAAGACTAAACCTTCACCAGCTGAGCCATACCACTTCCTAGGCAAAGAAATCATTGACAACTAGTCAAGTGGGTTCTTGCCTTGTACCTTTTCTTTATTCCAAGTTTTCACACTGAGTTTTCTCCCACTTATACCTGAGATGTTCAAGCCTGAATGGAGTACTCAACACACTCTCAACACAAGGCCACACAGGTTTCAGCAAAACTGGCTTCCTGTAGGAGCCACCTGCAACAGAGGCTCCTGCGCGGAGGGCCCCCACACCAGCCCACGCATGCTCACGCTATTTCTCCAGCAGCAGAAAGAGCAGCCAGGCAATGTCAAAGCCATGACGGCTCTGGACTCTACGAGTCAGATCTTCCTGTGGGCCAAGCATCGTCATCACCCTCTTTCTCTAGGAGAAAGGGGACATTGTACATTTTTTTGCATTCAGAATATGGGGAGAAAGGTTCAGTGGGCCACCTGTAGATACATCTCCTTTTGGATGATGACATTTTCCCAATAAATTAACCTAATCCAATTTCTGGGTGCTAGTGGCTCCCAAACTGGCTGATTACCAGAGTCACCGGGGAGACTTCAAAGTCATGGACACTACTGATGGTTCTCTTCAAGGGTGTCTCAGGGCTTCCTCCACAGTTCCTATGGGAATTGGCTGTCACACAAACTCAGGGCTATGTGTCCTATGTGATGAAGCTGAGGTCCTTTGGAGATTTTGCAAGGTCTTAGATTTTTGCAAAGGCTTTATAAAACCTAGCGTCCCAGCTCACATATTACCTCTTTGTGCTTTCCTCATTTAGGCGAGAATCTGTCCAAACAAGGCTCTGTGATAAATTGTAGCTATTTCTTCCTTTTCTCTTCTTCTTTGTACGAGGTCTCCGGAACTAGAGCTGAAGCATCCACTAACCAAGTCTACACCAGGGATCACTAGAGCAGTGACTGTGAAACACACTGTTCTCCATTTATGACCAAGGTCTGTGATAAATTCTGTCCACTTCTGTCTTATCTCCCCCACAATAGCCTAAAGTTTGAGATCAGCTCTCCTATCACGCATCTTATCATGCTTCGTCTCTCTCCAAGGTCATTACTTTATTCCACGTCTACCTTTTCTCCCACCTGGATGTAATTTCCCTGAGGTGACACACTGCTAATCTTCTCTCTATGCCTCCGCACTATCTTATTGGTTATCAAAAATCAGAAATAGCAAAATTAAAACCACTAAATCAATGAAATGGTATTTAGTAAGAGTTTATTGTGCCTACAATAATAGTGCATGAACTGGGAGCTTTCACACTTAAAACTGACATGAAGCTCAGGGCATGACATTACAAGATGGCTCATAATGTGAAAATGAGAAGGTTCTTTTAGTTTCTCTTAATATTTATTTATTCTTGAGAAAGAGAGGCACAGCACCAGCAGGGGAGGATCAGAGAGAGACACAGAATCTCAAGCAGGCTCCAGGCTCTGAGCTGCCAGCAGAAAGCCCAATGTGGGGCTCAAACTCACCACTGAGAGATCATGACCTAAGCTGAAGTCAGACATCCAACCAACTGAGCCACCCAGGTGCCCCGAGGAAGCGGTTTAATTTTTACCGTGATTGGGTGTTACAGGAGAGATTTCCACATGGAAGGGGATTGGTTAAAAGGGATTACCTTACACCATTTTTAAGAAGATGACTTGTTTCTTTCAGGATTATCGGAGGCATTTACAAGAGACAACCACGTTTCACTTGTGTTCATGAGATAAGCTGCATTTAGTTCGGCTTACGTCGCTTACATTGTCTGCTCAGGCAATTTTCAAGCCTGGTCTCTATTTTGTATTTAATTCTAACAGGGTCTTCCTTGCCTAGAGGTCCCAACAGAAGTTGAAAGAAAAGGGAATTGGAGACAGAGGTGAGTATTCCTCCCCTTGGAGAAGAACCGGAGCTGGGGCTTGAGCCAGCCTTGGAGTAGGCTAGACTGGCGGGATCTTTGGTCTACCGTTCAGATATCCTTCTCACAGCAGACGTGCAAAAAAGATTCAGGCTAGGATTTTGTAAACGAGTGAAAAATGCGATAAATCTTGTTCTACCAACTGTGTGATCCTAAGATAACCCAGTAAGCAGGGCAATCATCTGGAGTGTGGGGTGTATCCAGGTGCCCAGCTCGGGCTCACACACAGGAGAGGCTGGGTGTGTTCCTGGATCCTTCAACACAGCTTTCCTCTTTCCCCTTAAAGCTGAACACGTCCAGGGGGCATCAGCACAAGGAAGACCAGAAGGAGTGAGCAGAAAGACCGTGCTCACTCGGGGTCTCTGGAAAGGAGTGGAATAGGGGTGCTGTCGCCCCACGAAGAAGCTCATGCCCCTTGTTCATCGTGCAGATCACCAAGGACCAGGGGGAAAAAAAGGAAGATCAAAGAAAAGGAAGACAGGCCCTTGCACAATGTTTGTTAAATTTCCTTTTGTGTTCTCAGTTGCACTTGTGGGAAGCCTGAGGTGCAGAAACATGCCCACTGATCCTCCCCTCAGTTTCCGTTCACGCACAGGTGGCGTTTTCCAGATCAGTCACCAAATGTGACAGAGTATCGACCCCAACTTCTGAGCAAGGCAGCAAGGGAAGGATTTCGCAAAGAATGCAGTGTTTGCTGAACTACCCTGAACACGGAAACTATTAGTGTCCATGAAGGCAGAGGTGTGGCTGAAATACCCCGCAAAGCCCTGGACTGAAGGTCCAAAAGTCCCAGATCCCCAGTTTGGAAGGTCAGGTGACATCAACGATTTCTCCTTACCTGTCCCCTGATTGCAAACATCCGGCCGCGCTCCGGTCTCCAGTAAATCTTCCAGAGACTCAAGGGGGAGGGTCAGAACTGCGGGGCTTCACTTTCCTTTGCCTCCACTAGGAAACGCTTAACGTTCTCCCGTCTGTAAACGCAGATCGGCCCGAAATGCATCTGTCGGTCCTACACGGGGCTCTCGGACTTCACGTCAGCAAGCAGCATCCGGAGCGAACGGCCCTTGCCCTTGTCTTGCCCGGACGGGCCACTCCTGCTCGCCCCGCGGTGTCCAGGAGCACCCCCGCCCCCGAATTCCCCGGCCACCCAGGGCGCCACTCGGAGGTGTCCCCGCGCTCGTCGACTTCGTTCGTTCCGGTAGCCGCACCCGCCCCAGGCGTTCCGCGGTGTTTGCGCGCGCCCCGGGGAAGGAACTTTGCCCGCGTCGCTCGGTCCCCCAACTTGGCTCCGCTGCCCTGCGCCTGCCCTGCGCCCCAGTTCATTCCTCCAGTGCGGCAAGAAGTCTCTTCAGTTCCGAAGCTGCTGTTGTTATTTATAAAAGCCTTTGTGGACCTGACCCTCAGGAGGGGGACGGGCAGGGAGAGCGGAGCGGCCGGGACCGTCGCCCAGCGTGCGGCGGCGTCAGAACCGCGGGAGCGGGGTCAGCGGCAGGCGCACCCGCGGCGCGCGCGAGCGCGGCCCGGGTGGGAGACCCGTACGGTCCTGGCGGGGGCCACGCACCCCCTGCCCTGGGGGGCGGACCCTGGAGCAGGTCACCCGGGGGGGCGCTATTCGGATCGCAGTCTAGTTACCAGTGACGCCTCTAAACCTCTCCAGTTTAGCGATTTTTAAAATAGTGGAATTCCACCCAGTCGACCTTCTGCCGGCCGAGTCTTGTTTTTTTTTTTTTAAGGAAAAATAGAAGTAATATTTCATGAAGCCGGAGAGGCCCGCGAGGCCGGGGGGTGTAGCTCAGCGGTAGAGCGCGTGCTTCGCATGTACGAGGCCCCGGGTTCAATCCCCGGCACCTCCAGCCCGCGCGTTTTGCGGGATGAGGATATTAGGGGGTTGTTTTTATGTTCCTGCACTCGCCCCCCAGCCCCCCGGCGCGGGTGAAAGAAGGAACCCCACCCATCGGACCTCGCCCACGGCCTATTTATTGGCTGTATCCGGAAAGGGCAAGACGGACGCAGCACACACGGGGGGGAAAAAATCTAAACTCGCGTTCAGTTCCGGTTCTGAGAGCAGCTTGGCGTCGGACGCGAGGAAAGCCGAGCCCCACCCCCCGCCCCACCCCCCGCCCGGGGCCTCCGGGCTCGCTGCTCCCTTCCCCTGCGCGACCTCCGCCCGTCGCTGCGCGCGGCTGGGGTGCGGGGGCCGGAGCGCCCCCCGGGAACACAGCCCGTGACCCAAACCGCCGCGCTCGGGGACAGCGGACTCGCGGGAGCGGACGTCGGGGACCCAAGGGTCAGCCCCCGGGGTCGGAGGCTCTGCGGCCTCCGGAGAAGCTCCACTTGGGAAACGAGGCCCAGGGTGTGAAAGGCTTCGGTCTCACGCCGCGCCGGGCGGAGCGCTCGTCCTCGCCGACGGTAGGCGTCCCCGCGGGGGGTCTCCGCGGCCTGCGCTGGGACACAGGCGAGCGGGTGAGATAAAACCGCACGGGTGTCGCAGAGCAACGGACCCAGTTCCTTCCCTTCCACGGCGCTTCCACCTGCTCACGGGGTCCTAGTTCCGCGGGTGCAAGTCATTGTCCGAGCCTTCCAATGAAGTCCGAGCCCAAGACCGAGCCGCTTCGGCGGGGGAGGGGGCACTTCCGTGGCCCTGGGAGTGACCTGCTCTACCCGAACCTCGGTCACTGCCCTCCGGCCCCAGACAGGGGCCCCGAGGCCCCCGTTTCTACCGGTCCCTTCCCTCTTCTGTATTCTCTGTCCGGTAAGTTTCCTGCCTTCCACCCCACTTTGCGGCGCTCTGGAAGCTGGCCGTCTGCTCCGGAAGTATTCAAGTTCGTGTCGCCGCAATCGTCTGCTTCCATTGTTCCTAACGCTTGTTTTTAGAACTTTAAGGAAAGTCATGAAGTGGAACACACGCGTTAAGGCCCAGCAAGGATCCCAGAGAGAGATGAAGCCCAGAGGGGCAGAGTGTGTGTGTGTGTGTGTGTGTGGTGTCTGTGGTGTGTATGTGTGTGAGTTGTGAGTTGTGTAGTATATGAGTTGTGTGTGTGATCTTTGTGTGTATGTGTGTGAGGTTTGTGTGTTGTGTGCATGAGTTGTGTGCAGTATGTGTGTTGTGTAGTGCGTGAGTGGTGTGTGTGAAATGTGTGTGTGTTGTGTGAGTTGCGTGTGTGTTGTGTGGGGTGTGTGTGTAAGAGTGGTTGTGGGCCACAGAGGGAAGGGTAAGAACAGACAGATGTGTACGTTTCTTATGTTTCCTAAACCAAACAAGGAGCCGGTAAAGATTGTAAATTGCTTCATTTCTAACCATGATTCTACGTTGGGTGCGTGTATCAAAACGCGTTCTATTTCACTTTCTTTCGGGTGCTCGTTGGTGTATCCCAGGGGTAGGAATTCTGTAAAACCTGAGTCTCAAAACCAGCTTCGCTCTGTGCCCTGAGCACAAACACAAGTGCTTCCTTCTCCACGGCTACAGGGCCAGAAGGGGTGAGGCTACAGACACGGGGCTCAGGCGCCCTGTTTGTACAGCAGGCTGTCACCTGTGTGTACAGCACACTGTCACCTGTGTGTACAGCATGCTCCGTCACCTGTGTGTACAGCACAGTCACCTGTGTGTACAGCATGCTCCGTCACCTGTGTGTACAGCACACTGTCACCCGTGTGTACAGCAGCTGTCACCGCCTAGAGCACAGGTGTCCCAGGCGCCCAGACCCTCCCAGCTCAGAAATGCCTTGGGAAAGCCGTGTCTGCTCTCAGATTTCTTTTCCAGGGAACTGGCCGTTGTCGCTAATCTTCCTTCTGGTGATTCTTGGCAGGGAAGAGAGGCTGGCACTCCCAGGAGCACCGATGTGTCGTCTTCCTGTGACTCTTCCAAACCTTCCTGGGTTAGACAGAAAGGCTCTATGTGGCCTCAGGTCTATCAGGCCGTGGGGGCAGAGCCGGGAAAGTTTCTGGGGCTCTGGGACTCGGACCAGCGTCATCCCCGAGGGAATGCGTATGCCGGGCACGCTTTTAGGGAAATGCCTAACACCCGGGGCCCCGCCGCCTCGCCTTCGGGCCCCACGGGCCACGGGACTCAGACGGCCCCAGCCATCAGCTGGCCTCCGCGTCTGTCCGTCCCTGCGGGGCCCCGCGTTCCCGCGCCGTCGAAGCGGGGCGCCGGCCGCCCGCGGCCGCCCGCTCCCAGAGGCCTGCTAGAACGTGCGCGGGAACGGCCACCCGGGAGAGCCCCCAGCGGTCTCTGGAAGTCTGGGTCCAGACGGGAAGAGAGGCGCAAGCCCTCAGCTGCTAACGGAAACGCGGGAGGCACGGTCACGTGTGTGGCAGCCTGGGACGCGATGGACTCAGCGGGGTAGGAAACCCCACCTGCGGCGGCGGCGTCTGCGCGCGCGGATCCCGCGGGGAGCGGGCGTCCCGGCCGCGTGTCCCCCAGACCCGAGCGCAGAACGCGGACGCTGGAGCGAGGAAGCCCTGAGCGCCGAGACAGACGCCCTGGAAAGGGAGGGTTCGGGAGCGTCGGCTTGTATTTCTGGAAAACAGAAGAACGGCTGGTCTGAGGCTCGTTTGCGACCCTGGGGTTCGCTGTTTGTGCCTCAAGGCTCTTCCGGCGGCGGTCGGCTCGCGCCCGGTCCCGCTGCTCCGTCGGGAAAGCGTTTGCTGCCCAGCGGGGAGACTCGGGGACAGTTCCCGGGGTCCTCAAATCCCCGCAGTCCCCCGACTCGCTCCTCCTCCGCTCTCGAGCTTGAACGTCCCAAACCCCGCGGGGTTAACGCGGAGGGACGCGCGGAAGAGCTGCGGGGGGTGCAGCTGGGGGAGGATTCGGTCCTGGCGGGGAAGCGACAGCGCGGCGGCCCGGCGGGACGGGTCGGCGGCGGTGAGCCCGGCGAGCTTTCCCGGAAGAGGGTCCAGGGCAGGGGGGTGGGGCGGTGGGGGGGAGGGAAGGAGGTAGGGGAGGGGAGCGGTGTAGTCAGAGCTAGAGCGGCTTTGAGGTGGGGTCTCTCGGCAAGGAAAGTGGCTCGGGGGTGACTCGAGGGCCAGTCCGGGAGGCAGGGGGAGCGGGGCGCGGGGCGCGGGACCCGGGGAGAGGGGAGCGGGGTCCGGGGCGCGGGGCGCGGGGAGAGGGGAGCGGGGTCTGGGGCGCGGGGCGCGGGACCCGGGGAGAGGGGAGCGAGGTCTGGGGCGCGGGG
>JAQQST010000387.1:6357-19242 GCA_028646485.1 Cryptoprocta ferox
TTTAATTTATTTTTGAGACAGAGAGAGACAGATCATGAGAGGGGGAGGGGCAGAGAGACAGGGAGACACAGAATCTGAAGCAGGCTCCAGGCTCTGAGCTGTCAGCACAGAGCCCGATGCGGGGCTCGAACCCAGAAACGTGAGATCATGACCTGAGCCGAAGTCGGAGGCTTAACCAACTGAGCCACTCAGGCGCCCCTACGAATTCTTCAAAATACAATTATTGAAGATGACTTAAGAAATAGAAAGTCTACATAGATCTCTAACAAGTAAGATATTTGAATTATTCATTATAAACTTCCCACAAAGACATTCCCAGGTCTAGTTGGCTTTATTGGTGTATTTTATCAAAAATTTTAAAAATAAATAATAGTAATATTTAACATAATCTTCTAGAAACTAAAAGTGGGTGGGATATTTCCCAATTCATTCTAAAGTTTAGTATCACCCTGATACCAAAGCCAGACAAAGACACACAAATATCCTTCATAAATACAAGTGCAAAACTCTCAATAAATATTAATAAACAATATAAAACACATACAAAAAAGATTATAGACCGCCACCAAGTGGGGTTTGTGCCCAGAATGCAAGATCAGCTTAATGTGTGAAAATCAATTAATGTAGCAAACCATACTAATAAAATAACCAATAAAATGGCATCATGATCTCAATAGGCACAGAAAAAACATTTGATAAAATCAAATACCTACTTGTGATTTCAAAAAATCAACAAATTAGAAGGGCAGTTTTTAACCTGATAAAGTGTATTTATGAAAAATTTACAACAGATAAAATACTTAATAATAAAAAAATAAATTTTTCACTCGATGGTAGGGATCAAGACAAGCATGTCTGTTTTTGCGATTTCTATTAGCATTGTAATGGAGGTTCTATGCAGTCAGGTTAAAAAAATATTCAAATTTGAAAAGAAAAGAAAAAGCAAATCTCCTTTTTTTAATGTTTATTTATTTTTGAGAGACAGAGAGAGCGTGAGCAGGGGAAGGGCAGCGAGAGAGGGAGACACAGAATCTGAAGCAGGCTCCAGGCTCCGAGCTGTCAGCACAGAGGCCGACGTGGGGCCTGAACCCAGGAACCACGAGATCATGACCTGAGCTGAAGTTGGACGCTTAACTGACTAAGCCACCCAGGCGCCCCTCCTTTTTTTTTTTTTTTTCTTTTTCTTTTAAGTAGCTTCCACCTCCAACAAGGGGATTGAACTCATGACCCTGGGCTCAAAACCCGAACTGAGATCAAGAGTTGAACGCTTAACTGACTAAGCCACCCAGGCATCCCCAAAAACTCTCCTTTTATTCACAGTTTGACTCATCATTCCTGTAGAAAATCATACAAATGTCCACAAAAGTCTACTAGAACGAGAACAAATTAATCAATTCAGTAAGGTCACAGGATTAAAAAAAAGTCAATATACAAAATTTAATCATGTTACCATATATTAACAATGAACAGTCTGAAGTGAAGTTAAAACTATTCCATTCACAATTACAAAGAAATAACAAATACTCAGGAAGAAATTTAATAAAAAAGTGTAAGATATGCACACTAAAATTACAAAACATTGCTGAGACAACACAGATAATATAAGGAAAAAGAGAAACATTCTATGCACATGAATAGAAAGTGTAATACTAAAATGGCAGTTTGCCCCAGATTTATCTATAGATTCAACACAATTCCTATCAAAATTATACCATGGTTGTTTTTGTTTTCCAGAAATTTTCAAGTAGATTCTAAAATTCATATGGAAATGCAAAGAAACCAGAATAGCCAAAATAATTGCTTTAAAGATTAAAATTAGGAGATTTAAATTTTCTAATTTCAAAGCATACTATAAAACTTGAGTAATGAAGACAGTGGTATTGGCATGAAGACACACAAATAGATGAGGGGAACAAAATTTTGAATCCAGAAATAAACTGATGGTCAACTGATTTTCTCAAAAGATGCCACCCCAATTCAATGGGGAAAGATACAGTGTTTTCAAGAATTGGAGCTGGCACATCAGATATCCACATGTAAGAAGATGTATTGAGATCTTTCCCTCACCCCATACAAAAGACGAACTCAAAATGTATCATAGACATGAAGGCAAGAGCTAAAGCAATAAAACTTTCAGTAGGAAAAAAGTGGAGAAAAATATTTGAAATTTTGAATTATGCAAGGACTTCTGAGACATGAAATCAAAAGCTTGTGATAAAAGAAACAAACTGATAAATTGGACCTCATCAAAGTAAAAACTTTTGCACTTCAAAATACACCAACAATAAAATGAAAGGACAATACACAGACTAGAGGAAAATATGTTCAAACAGTTTATCCGATAAAAGGTTTGTATCCAAGTATAGAAAAATTTCCTAAAGGTCAAAAATGGGTTGGCAAACATCCCAATGAAAAAAATGGCAAAATAGGGGTGCCTGGGTGGCTCAGTTGGTTAAGCATATGACTCTGGATTTCAGCTCAGGTCATGATTCTAGAGTCATGGGATTGAGCCCCACATTGGGCTCTGTGCTGAGTGTGGAGTCTGCTTAAGATTTTTTTCTCAGGAGGCGAGGGCGGCGCGGGCACTGATGCAGATGGGGACAAAGGTGGAGAGTGATTTGCTCAGTGCAAGGGCACAGCTCCTGCGAGCGCTCCATCCCTTCGCCCACCTCCAGTCCTGGGGCCTCCGTTTGCCCCCACAGGCCCCTGTCCTGCCTGGGGAGGACGGTATTCTTTTGTTGACTGGGGCACAAGGTTGGACTTATGCACCTTTCCACCTGTGAGATCATTCCGTTTTGCATTTGGCCTGTCAATCGTCCCCAACCCTGTGTGGTTTCCAAGTCCTGTGACGCTTTGCTGCTAGAATGCTCCCTCAAGATGCAAATGATAAATGACTCAGATATCTTTAAGTATAAAATGAGTCTCTTGGATCCCAGCAAGAAGGCAGAGAAGAAAGGAGCTCCATCCTTTTTCACCAGCCCACATCTCTCAAACCAGGAAGGACTGAAGCCATAAGACACTGAACTGCAAGAGTCTGGGAGGAAAAGAGACAGAGTCCACTAAGAAGACAGCCTCATAGATGCATGATTGCGAACTGGGGAAGATAAAAATGGGTGGGGGACACGGAGGCACGGAGGGGAGGGAGCCCCCTCCGTGGAGAGCTGCGGAGAGATAAGGGGAAGCAAAAGAGCAGCTGAAACTGCTATAAACTGTCTCTGGAGAAGAGAAAAACCTCAGCCCGGGTCAGAGAGGGATCTTATCATCCCATCTGTAACCTCAGGGCAATCAGAGAGAGATCCTTTCTCTAGCTGTGGCGCTTTCCTTGGGCTAGGCACCCCAATCCCAGGTGGTGCAAGGGGAAACTGCTCCGCTACTCCCCCTACTCGATCCCTGGCTAGGAAGCCACCTGGCATGCAGGAGTACATTTTGGGTGGTATCATTAAATTGCAAGGACTAAGATCTGGAAACAAACTGGGGCTTGGGAAATACAACTCAGCCCACCTTGGCTATGCTCATGGCACAGGGAGATCGGACCCAAAAGAGTGAGTTGCAACACGTGGTTTGAGAAGGGACTGGGGAGCTGCCATTTTTCTCCCCACAACAACCAAAGCAGGGCCTAAGGGAGGCCCCTATCATATTTTCTCCTCACCTCCTATCATATTCTCCTCTTTCTCTCTCTGAATTAAGCTTTTTAGTATATCTGCCTGGTTAATGTTCAATTTCGCTTCCCCCCCCCCACCTCTGTCACTTCTCATCTTGTATATGCTCTACCATCAGCACTGCCTCCACCCTGATCTTTATTTGTACTTGGAATTTCTGGTTTTATGCTTTTAGACTATCCTTTGTCTTTTGTTGTTTTTATCCCCCCCCGCCTCTTTTTTCTCCTTCTGGTTTGCTTGTTTGTTTGACTTGTCTGTGCATTTGTGTGCTTTTGTTCCCTGTGTGTTTGTCTGTTTTCGTTTTCAGGGCTATCTCAAGAAACAAGCCAAAGTACACATGGTGGAGAGTCCCAATCCTCAACATGAGTAGGGAAATAAAATAACCAAAGGCACAATAGGAGAGACCAAGGAACACCATCAAAAGAACACTTCCTGAATGGACGGGTCTGGACAGTCAATGAGCCTCCTTTAATATAGCAATACTCACAGGTGCAGAGTGCATAACAAGCTTTTGACATGGACAAGAGAAAGAAAGCTAGCCAAATGATGAAACGGAAAAACTCTGCTCTAAAGAAATTCCGGGAAGACATCACAGATACAGAATTGCTCAAAACAGATACAGGCAACATAACTGAGCAAGAATTTAGAACAATTGTCATAAAATTAATCACTGGGCTTGAAAAAGGCATGGAAGATATCAGAGAAACTATTGCTACAAAGACTATGGACCTTAAAAATAGCTGTGATGAATTTAAAAAATGCTATTAATGAGGTACATAATAAAATGGAGGCAGCCACTGCAAGGATTGAAGAGGCGAGGGGGGGGGAATAGGTGAATTACAAGAAACAATTATAGAAAAAGAGGAAGCCAAGAAAAAGAGAGATACACTGATCCAGGAGCATGAAAGGAGAATTTGAGAATTGAGTGATACAATCAAATGGAAGAATGTCAATATAATAGGAATTCCTGAAGACTGAGAAAGAGACAAAGGTGCTGAAGGGATACTTGAACAAATTATAAACGAGAACTTCCCCAATCTGGGGAAGGAAATAGACATTGAAATCCAAGAGGCACGGAGAACTCCTCTCAGACGTAACTTGAATCGACCTTCGGCACGACATATCATAGTGAAACTGGCAAAATATAAGGATAAAGAGAGAATTCTGAAAGCAGGTAGGGATAAAAGGGCCCTAACATACAAAGGGAAATCTATCAGAGTAGTTACAGACCTATCTACTGAAACTTGGCAGGCCAGAAAGGAATGGCAGGAAATCTTCAATATGATGAATAGAAAAAATATGCAGCCAAGAATCCTTTATCCAGCAAACCTGTCTTTCAGAATAGAAGGAGAGATAAAGGTTGTCCCAAATAAACAAAAATTGAAAGAATTCATAACCACTAAGCCAGCCCTACAAGAAATCCTAAGAGGGACTCTATGAGAGAAATGTTACAAGGAACACAAGGTACCCAGACACCATTACAAGCATGAACACTACAGAGAACACAATGACTCTAAACCCATATTTTTCATTAATAACACTGAATGTAAATGGATTAAAGGCTCCAATCAAAAGACATAGGGTAGCCGAATGGATAAAAACCAAAATCCATCTATTTGCTGTCTACAAAAGACTCATTTTAGACCTGAAGACACCTTCAGATCGAAAGTAAGGGGATGGAGTAATATCTATCATGTGACTGAAAGTCAAGAGAAAGCCGGAGTAGCCATACTTCTATTGGACAAACTGGACTTTAAAGTAAAGGCAGTAACAAGAGATGAAGATGCAATTATATAATAATTACAAGGACTCTCCATCAGGAAGAGCTAACAATTAGAAACATCTTCACAACAAATTCGGGAGCACCCAAATACATAAAACAGTTAATCAGAAACAGAAACAATCTTATTGACAAGAATGTGCTAATCGCAAGGGATTTTAATACTCTACGTACAGGAATGGATAGATCAACTAGACAGAAAATCACTAAGGAAACAATAGACCAGAACTACACATTGGAACAGATGGGTTTGACAGATATCTTTAGAACTCTATATCTTGAGGCTATGGGATTCACTTTCTTCTCGAGTGCACATGGTACATTCTCCAAGATAGACCACATACTGGGTCATAAAGCAGCCCTCAATAAATATAAAAGAACTGAGATCATACCATGTACACTTTCAGATCACAGTGCTATGAAACTTGAAATCAATCACAGGAATAAGTCTTGAAAACCACCAAAAACATGGAGGTTAAAGACCACCCTACTAAAGAACGATTGGGTCAATCAGGCAATTAGAGAAGAAATGAAAAAATATATGGAAACCAATGAAATGAAAATACAACAATCCAAACTTTTTGGGATGCAGCAAAGGCAGTCCTAAGAGGAAAGCATATTGCAATCCAGGCCTATTTCAACAAACTAGAAAAAGTGCAAATACAAAATCTAACAGAGCACCTACAGGAACTAGAAGGAGAACAGCAAGAGCACCCCAAACCCAGCAGAAGAAGAGAAATAATAAAGATCAGGGCAGAAATAAATAATATCGAATCCAAAAATACAGTTGAGCAGATCAATGAAACCAAGAGTTGGTTTTTTGAAAAAATAAACAAAATCGATAAACCTTTAGCCAGGCTTCTCAAAAAGAAAAGAGAGAGCACCCAAATAGACAACGTAATGAATGCAAATGGAACTATTACAACCAATCCCTCAGAAATACAAGTAATTTTCAGGGAATATGATGAAAAATTTTATGTCAACAAACTGGACAACCTAGAAGAAATGGACAAGTTCATACACATGCATACACTATCAAAATTCAAACAGGAAGAGATAGAAAACCTGAACAGACCCATAACCAGTGAAGAAATTGAATCAGTTATCAAAAATTTCCCAACGAATAAGAACCCTGGGCCAGATGGCTTCCCTGGGGAATTCTACCAGACATTTAAAGCAGGGTTAATACCCATTCTTCTCAAGCTATTCCAAAAAATAGAAATAGAAGGAAAACTTCCAGACTCATTCTACAAAGCCAGCATCACTTTGATTCCCAAACCAGACAGAGACCCAACATAAAAAGAGAACTACAAGCCAATATCCTCGAAGAATACAGATACAAACATATTCAACAAGATACTAGCAAATCGAATTCAACAGCATATAAAAAGAATTATCCACCATGATCAACTGGGATTCATTCCTGGGTTACAGGGCTGGTTCAATATTCGTAAATCCATCAATGTGATACATCACATTAACAAAAGAAAAGATAAAAATCATATGATCCTGTCGATAGATGCAGAAAAAGCATTTGACAAAATACAGCATCGTTTCTTAATAAAAACCTTCAAGAAAGTCGGGATAGAAGTAACTTACTTAAACATCATAAAAGCCAGTTATGAAAAGCCCACAGCTAATATCATCCTCAATGGATCAGGAATATGACTGGGATGTCCACTGTCACCACTGTTGTTTAACATAGTGCTGGAAGTCCTAGCATCAGCAATCAGACAACAAAAGGAAATAACAGGCATCAGAATTGGCAAAGATGAAGTCAAACTTTCACTGTTTGCAGATGACATGATAATCTACATGGAAAACGGACAGACTCCACAAGAAGCCTCCTAGAACTTATCTAGGAATTCAGCAAAGTCGCAGGGTACAAAATCAACGTACTAAAATCGGTTGCATTTTTATACACCAAGAATGAAGCAACAGAAACAGAATTCAAGAAACTGATCCCATTTACAATTGCACAAAAAAACATAAAATACTAGGATAATCCGAACCAAAAATGTAAAAGATATGTATGCTGAAAACTACAGAAAACTTGTGAAGGAAATTGAAGAAGACGCAAAGAAATGGAAAAACAGTCCATGCTCATGGATCAAAAGAATAAACATTGTTAAAGTCATTATTACCCAAAGCAATCTACACATTCAATGCAATCCCAATCAAAATTGCACCAGCATTCTTCTCAAAGCTAGAACAAACTAATCTAAAATTTATATGGAACCACAAAAGACCTCTAATAGCCAAAGTAATATTGAAGAAGAAAACCAAAACGGAAGACATCACAATCCCAGACTTTAGCCTCTACCAGAAAGCTGTCATCAAGACAGTATGGTATTGGCACAAAAACAGACACATGGAATAGAATGGAATAGAATAGAGAACCCAGAATTGGACCCACAAATATATGGCCAGCTCATCTTTGACAAAACAGGAAAGAGTATCCAATGGAAAAAAGACAGCCTCTTTAACAGATGGTGCTGGGAGAAATGGACAGAAACATGCAAAAAAATGAAACTAGACTACTTTCTTACACTACACACAAAAATAAACTCAAAATGGATGAAGGACCTGAATGTGAGTCAGGAAACCATCAAAACCCTAGAGGAGAAAGCAGGAAGCAACCTGCTTGACTTCAACTGCAGCAATTTCTTACTCAACACATCCCCAAAGACAAAGGAATCAAGAACAAAAATGAACTATTGGGACTTCATCAAGATGAAAAGCTTCTGCACTGCCAAGGAAACAATCAACAAAACTAATAGGCAACCCATGGAATGGGAAAAGATAGTCGCAAATGACATTTCGGATAAAGGGCTAGTATCCAAAATCTATAAGGAACTCACCAAACTCCACACCTGGAAAACAAGTAATCTGGTGAAGAAATGGGCAGAAGACATGAACAGACACTTCTCCAAAGAGGACATCCAGATGGCCAACAGACACATAAATGATGCTCAGTATCACTCATCATCAGGGAAATACAAATCAAAACCACACTGAGATACCACCTCACTCCTGTCAGAGTGGCTAAAATGAACAAATCAGGAGACTATAGATGCTGGTAAGGGTGTGGAGAACCAGGCACCCTCCTACACTGTTGGTGGGAATGTAAACTGGTGCAGCCGCTCTGGAAAACATGTGGAGGTTCCTCAAAAAATTAACAATAGAACTCCCCTACGACCCAGCAACTGCACTGCTAGGGATATACCCAAAGGATACAGAAGTGCTGATGCATTAGGGGCACATGTACCCCAATGTTCATAGCAGCACTTTCAACAATAGCCAAATCATGGAAAGAGCCTAAATGTCCATCAACTGATGAATGGATCAAGAAGATGTGGTTTATCTATACAATGGAATACTACATGGCAATGAGGAAGAATGAAATCTGGCCATTCATAGCAAGGTGGATAGAACTCGAGGGTGTCATGCTAAATGAAATAAGCCAGGCAGAGAAGGACAGATACCATATGTTTTCACTCATAAGTGTAACCGGAGAAACTTAACAGAGGACCATGGGGTAGGGGAAGGGGGAAAAAATCTTTGGGGAGAGGGAGGGAGGCAAACCATGAGAGACTCTTGAATACTGAGAACAATCTGAGGGTAGATGGGGGGGGAGAGGGCAAGGGGGGTGATAGGCATGGAGGAGTGCACTTGTTGGGATGAACACTGAGTGTTACATGGAAAACAACTTGACAATAAAGTATAAAAGAAAATAAATAAAATAAAATGAGTCTACTGTAGGCAGCAAAAAAGATTTTTTTCTCTCTCTCTCAGTCCTTCTGTCCCTTCTCTACTCTCACTCTCTTTCTCTCTCTTAGAAAACTTTAAATGGCAAAATAGTTAAATAGAAATTTCACCAAAGAAGGTATACAAATGGCTAGACACCACAGGAAATCATATTCAACATCATTGTACATTAGGGAAATTCAAATTAACACCACAGATACACTTCACATCCAATAGGAAGACTATAATAAAAATAATAGATAATAACAAATGCCATCATGTATTTTTGTCCAGTGTAACATGGTACAGATTGGTAAACATTTTGACAATTTCATTAAATATCAAACATAAATTTACCATATGATTCAGAATTCCCACTCCTAAGTGTACCAAGAGAAATAAAACATATTTTTCACTCAAAGATGCGCATGTGCATTTTCCTAGTGGAATTGTTTATAAGGCTTCAAAAGTGGAAACTGGTATATCCACTCTGGAGAATAATATGGAGGTTCCTCAAAAAACTGAAAATAAAACTACCTTACGATCCAACAATTGCACTACTAAGTATTTACCCAGAGGATACAAAAATACAGATTCACAGAGACACATGCACCCCGATGTCTATAGCAGCATTATCTACAATAGCCAAACTATGGAAAGAACCCAAATGTCCATAGACTAATGAAAGGATAAAGTTGATATGACATACTCACACGCACACACACAGAATGAAAGGATAAAGTAGATATGGCATACACACACACACACACACACACACACAATGGAATATTACTCTGCCACAAGAAAGACTGAAATCTTGCCATGTTGCAACAACATGGATGGATATAGAATCTATTATGCCAAGTGAGGTCAGTCAGTCAGAGAAAGACAAATACCATATGATTTCATTGATATGTGGAATTTAAGAAAAGAACAGATGAACATAGGGAGAAAAAAAAAGAGGCAAACCACAAAACAGACTTTTAACTATACAGAACAAACTGAAAGTTGCTGGAGGGGAGGTGGGTGGGTGAATGGGTTAAATGAGTGATGGGTATTAAGTAGGGAAGTTATGATGAGCACCGGTTGTTATATGATAAGTGATGAATCACTAAGTTCTAATCTTGAAACGGATTTATACTGTATGTTAACTAACTAGAATTTAAATAAAAACTTAAAACTACAAAAAAGTGGAAGTATTCTAAATGCCTATTATTTGGGGGAATGAATAAGCACAATATGGCATATTCATACAATGGAATATTACCTGGCAATATAAAGGAACAAAATACTAAAACATGCTAAAATGAGAGTCTTAAAAACATTATGCTAAGTGAAAAAGAACTGACATAAAAGATCATATATTACATGATTCCAATTATACATGTCCAAAAGGCAAAGCTATAGGGAGTAAGTCGACTAGGGATTGCCTAAGCCTAGGAAAGGATTGGCAGAAAATGGAAACAAAAGGTCTTTTGGGATGATGGAAATCTTCTAAAACTGGATTTGGTGATGGTTGCCCAACTCTGTAAATGTATTTAAAAATTATTGAATTGATTTTTAAAAAATGAGTGAACACTTAAATAAATATATGGTACATAAATTATGTCCTAAAACACTTTAAAAAATGATCTCAGAGTAAAAAATTCTATAAGCATGGAAGCTATAAAGTGTATTTTGTAATAGCAAATTTCCACAAGCCAGAAGTGTGCTATGCCACTATATGTTTGATGTGAGGGAGAGTCAAGGGTCACTAAGGACAATAGGAAGCAAGTTACATCTCAAGAGCAAAATAAGGGTCAAAATAATCAGGAAAATTCTTCCACATTTAGAATAAGGGGCCTTCAAAATATGGACTGGTGGGAATCCATACTGTATTGAAATGATGCCTGTTGTGCTTTTTCCTTCCTTATTCTAAACAGAAAAATTTACTCCACGTTTTATCTTCATTTGTCTAAGCATGGAATAGAGGGTGCAGACAAATCCTGTCTTTGAGTTCACAGATTACAAGATCCAGAAGAGCTACATCAACTGAAAGAAGAGGATCTCTCCTAGAGATCTTGCTTGGCCTTTGAATCAGTTGCAGTGACTGCATGGACTTTTGCCTTCTCTTTTTGAAACAGGAACAAGTTAGTTATATGCGGGGAAAGAAACATTAGATTGATCTTTGGTTACCTGAAAGACAGCTTGTAGAGATGGCAAAACCCTAGCAATATTTATTGCTTTTCTGTTTTCTGGGCAAATAGCTAAACAACCTTTCCTAGCTCCCACTGTGTCTAGGTGAAACCACATGACTGAGAACTGGCACCTGTAGGCAGAACTGGTGAATGGCTTTTTAATCCCTACAAAACACTATATTCTTTGGTCATCTTCACATTTCTTTTTCTCAAAAAATTTTGAGAAATTGAAGGACATATAGAATATTGGGAAGTTACACAATGGAAAGAGTCCAAAGTCACTGCTTAGAGGACACCTTCCAAGTAAAACTTCTTAACCAGGAATCTTTGTATATACATTAGAAATACAGTCTAGCTTGCTAAACTATTTGATGGGTCGATGTTTATTTGGAAGGGTAGCTAGAATTAATTCACATAAATATAAAACTTCCCTAGAATTGTGAAAAAGGAAAAAGTAAATTTATTAAACTGACAAGATACCATTTCTATTTATTAAGATCTTCTTTAATTAAATTGTAAGGGTCTTGTGAAACACAAGTAAGAAAAAGATGAAAAGTAATTTATAAGTTATCATTCTTGGTAAGTTTTCTATGGTACAGAGTTATGTAAAATGCATTTTGCTATGTCAAGTGGAGGTTAGTAGCAAGATATCTTACAGAATTTAGGAGGTTAAGTATATACCTTAGAATCAGGGAAAATGATCATGGTCAGGACAATGTACTCACCAGGGTACAATGATGTCTTCTTCCAGTCTGCAAGTGAACAAAATGATTAAATATTCTTACCCTTTCATGGTCCTTCTCCTATCTTTTTCTGTCTTCTTATCACTGGCATTCTCTAAGTATTCAGTTACATATTTATCTCTCTGTCCCTTTCCTTCATTGCAAACATGTGACCATTCCTTTCCTCAATAGAAAATGGTTGAAGCAATTGTGTGGAAACATATAAAGTCAGAAAAAGGCAAACTAAAAACAAGAAAAAGAAGAAAGGAATATAGAAATAGAAAATGAAGGGGCGCCTGGGTGGCTCAGTCGGTTGATCGTCCAACTTCGGCTCAGGGCATGATCTCACGGTTTACGAGTTCGAGCCCCACGTCGGGCTCAGAGCCTGGAGCCTGCTACAGATTCTGTGTCTCCCTCTCTCTCTGCTCCTCCCCCACTCATGCTCTGTATCTATCTCTGTCTGTCTGTCTCTCTCAAAAATAAATAAATTTTTAAAAAATGTTTAAAAAAATAGAAAATGAAGGAGTGATGACAAAAAGACGGATAGTTTGAGATAAGGAAAGAAAGAAAGATGGAAAATGGAAGAAAAGAAGAGAGGGGAAGAAAAGAAAAGGAAGACGAAATGGAAGGAATTAGGAAGAACAGAGTGAAGGAATAAAAATTGAGAAAAGGAGACAAAGTGAAAAGAATATTACAACTTAGGGAAAAAGTGAATTAACTTTTACAGATTGTCTTCCATTTATGCTCCTACATGATGAACACAATATGCCTGTGTTGTATAGTATGCCCGATTCTTTCTG
>JAQQST010000388.1:0-24198 GCA_028646485.1 Cryptoprocta ferox
GGGGTGGTGGTGAGCCTGGCCCACCAACTCTGCAAAGTGATCTCTGCCCACGGTTTGGTCTGCGGCACATCTAGATTCAACACAGGGATAAAAATTCAAGCCAGGAAGTCTGGCTTCAACACACTTTATGGCACGGGGTGAAAACCATAAATTAACTGAAACGGCAGTGACTACTCATTTCTTACTACAACAGGCAAGTTGGGAAAAAACACGTGCCCTCAATGAGCATTATCTGAAGCACCAAAGAAAGGCTATTCCTCGAAACAACTTCAGACTTTATGGATGGATGGAAGGAGGCCCTTTGGGTGGGACACAATGGACGTTGCCCAGACGATAAAACAGGGGGCTTCTAGAAATGTGCAAAACATCTACAGCTTCTGCATGACAAAAATTCAGCACAAGTACAAATTTTAGCTTTTCTAATTTCATCTTGCCTAAAATCCTCCCCAAAAAAGAGAATCGTAAAGTAAACTGGTAACTTAAAACCTCAAATCCTAGGCTTATGTCCTAGAGTTTGCAGAAATATTGAACTCTTTGGCTAAAAAGAGACAAGCATTAGATAGTCTCATTTAAGCAAAAATCAGCGATTGCACATACACTGTAAAAACATTTTGACATGACATCACTGTTTCTAATGCAATTGTGCAAACAGTGCTGCCGTTACTACAAGCGATCGTCAGGGACACACAGCGGGCCCCAGGGTTCCTCTGGGATGCGGTGTTGACAATTGTAGGATCTGGGTCCCCCTTCCCCAAATTCCTGACAGTTCTTGGTCACTGAAGAATGTTCATTGTCCTTAGGCCAAGAGTCAGAGGCAAAACAGGAGCAGCCTGGGTATAATCTAGGGATGCCGCCATTAGGGACCCACGTGTGTGCCCACATCGATTCTGAGACCCTATAGAGAGCCAGGCTTTCTTAGGAGCCCATGTTTTTATAGGTGTGGCAGCGGGGTGGAGAAGCCTTAAGAATAAGGACTGCTTTCTTTCGTCAAGAAATTGATTCCCATCACATGGAGCAAAGCTGTATTCCAGAGCCATCAATCAGCCCCAGGGAAAGGGGGTCTGGAGGAATGAGTAGCTTGAGATTCCAGACCTCAAAGCACCCAGAGGCCCGAGGGGAGAGGAGCCTTCTCCGTAGCAGGGCCGGACAAGAGCAGGAGAATGGAGTGTTGAGAGAGACAGTTTCTAGACAAACACTCCTCTCCCCGCCCCACCATCTACACTGTGCTAAGTAAACGGCGGCAAACAGCTGTCAGACACAAAGCACCACCACTGGGCCTCATAACCATCACTCACAGAGCACCTGCCATGCGTCACCTGGCCTGCCAGGCATTTGCTACACATTATCTCACTTAACTATATTATTAGTCCTAATACAGAGTTACTATGTTTACTTACCTATTTTTCAGGTAACTTACTTATGGTCACATATCACAGAAGTGACAGAATCTGAACGGGGGCCCAGGTTTGATGCACTCTGAAGCTCTGAACTTATTTCTCCATTCCACAAAAATTAAATGTCATCTTCTTAACACCTCTGAAAGTCCCTTCTTCTACCTCTAGCTTGCTGTTCGTTTTAAATCCACCTCTTAAAGCTGCCCTGCACATGCGGTAGAAGCGTGTGTCTTGCCCAATGGCCCTGCTTCTGGGATTACAGCTACTTGCCACCAGCATCTCCCCCAGGGTGAGGAAGGGTCCATCCTGTGAAATCCACTCCTCTCAGAAATCCACAGTAGAGCCCCTCCCTGGACATGGGAGAACTCCGACGGGGGGCTTTTAAAAGGACAGACAAACCCAACCCTGTGGCAACACCTGGCTTTATCCTTAAAGCACATCACCCAGAAGTTGTGGAGGCCACAGGTTGGCTAGTTTCCCCCAACTTCCTTTCAAACGCAACAATGGAGTAATTTCCCAGATGCAGAGCCAAGCGGGGATCATAACCGGGCACTCCTTCTGTTTTTCACAATGTGCCAAAAGACTGATGAATATATGAGGGTCTCTTGAACAGGCTATTCGCCCTGCCAAGCACAGTCTCATTCCCCTTTTTGCGGCTCACAAAGCCTGAGGGAAGCCTGCTGCCGCTGCCGGGTCCCCGGAACCACACAGGACACTGGGTGCAGCCAGATCCGTCTGCAGCTGGACTCCATCAGGGCCCCTGTGTGCCTTTCCACCTTCCTCGGGTGGCAGCCACTCTTTCTTCATCATTGGCTCCCAGCCCGGCTGCACATTGGAATCACCTGGGGAATTTAAACGCTATTGAGGCGTGGGTCCCAGCCCCAGGGATTCTGATGTCATTGGTCTAGGATGGGGCCGGGGCAACTGGATTTTAAAGGCGCCCAGGCGATTCTAAGGTGCAGGCAGGATTGAAAAAAACCCTAAGGAGGGATCAGTGATTCTGATCCCTTTAGCAGACGCTAAAGTTCGACCCTCTTAACTTTCTCTGCATTCCTCAAACTGCCTGCATTCCCTCCCCACCCCCAATTCCACCTGTAGCTCTTCCAGGGGAGCTCTGCATATCGCCCACAATCAGGACCACTCCTCTCTGAGGCTCCTCGCTCAAGGCGCGCAAGATCCCAGGAAACTTCCCTGCGCGAAGCACCCCCCGTCGCGGGAACTTACTTGGGCTCCACGTGTAAAGACTTCACAACAGCTGGGAACCAGAGCGAGAGCCAGGTGCGCGGAGGAGCGCCGAGGCCCGGGAGCCGCGAGCCGGGAGAGCGCGGAAACCTGGGAGCGGCAAGCCGGGGGAGCGTGGAGACCCGGGAGCGGCGAGGCCAGGGGGGCGAGGAGACCCGGGAGCTGCGGGGCTGGGGTGGGGGGCGCGCGGAGACCCGGGAGCGCCGGGGAGCTCACGGCACCAGCAGCTGCGGGAAGCGCTGGGCTGATGCAGCCGCGCCCCGGCCCGGAACGGGAACTGGCCGGGAGGGCACTTGCGGCCGCGCCCGCCCGCCTCGGCTGGCAGAGCTGAGGGGCGGAGGCGGTGCCGGCCGGACGAGGCGGGGTAGGCGCAGGGGCCGCTCGCTCGCGGGAAGTCTGGAGACACGGCGCGCAGAAAGTGGCCGCGGGCAGCCCCAAGGGGCGCTCCGCGCCGGACCAGAGCTGCCAACCGTCGCGCAGGGCCGAGTGGGCGGGCGCGAGAGTTGGCCCGGGGTGACACGCTTGGTTAACTCCTTGCGCCAGCTCGGCCACGGTGCCCGCGAGCCCAGACCCCATCCCCTTAAGAGTACCAACCCAGATCCTGCAACCAGAGGCAAATCCTGGGCAAGATGGGGAAACTCTCATTAAAATAAGACACGTGCGGGGCGCCTGGGTGGCTAAGTCATCTAAGCATCCGACTTCGGCTCAGGTCATGATCTCGCGGTTCGTGGGTTCGAGCCCCGCGTCGGGCTGTGTGCTGACAGCGGGCTCAGAGACTGGAGCTTGTCTCTGGATTCTGTGTCTCCCTCTCTCTCTGACCCTCCCCTGCTCACGCTGTCTCTCTCTCTCTCAAAAAACACTAAAAAAAATTTTTTTTTAATGAGACACGTGCGCCTGGATGAAAACTAGCTCAGAGGAATCAAACTTTTTACAACAGAGCATATACTTAGATTTATACTTTGTTTAAAAAAAAAGGTATTTATTTACTTATTTACTTAGTGTTTTCTTTATTTTTGAGCGAGACGGGGCATGAGCTGGGTAGGGGCCCCAAGCGGGCTGGAACTCACGAGTAAGACCATGACCTTAGCGAGGTCTGACGCTCAAACTACTAAGCCACCCAGGCGCCTCTACATTTATACTTTTTGTCTTTCTGGGATGCCTGGGTGGCTCAGTCGGTTGAGCGTCCGACTTCGGCTCATGTCATGATCTCACAGTTTGTGGGTTCAAGCCCCGCTTTGACAGCTTGGAGCCTGCCTCAGATTCTGTGTCTCTCTCTCTCTGACCCTCCCCTGCTCACGCTTTCTCTCTCTTAAAAATAAAGAAAGCATTTAAAACAAAAAATCTAAGTATTTCTGTTCTTAAATCTTTTCTTGGCAGTGTACATTTTATACTGTATACATTAAGCAGTGATGACTTATAAAGGAGTTTTTAAACACACAAATAAGTTTCCCCAATATATTTTTAAACGTTTTAAATGGAGGTCTACATAAAGCATGCCGATTCTATAAAGTGTTCATTCACAGGAAAATACATTCAGTCATGTGACCAAAAATGTGCATGAATATTTAAGTTCCTATCAAAGGGCTGCCTTCTGAGAAAATTATGTTCATAACTCAAATGTAAAACTTTGCAGCAGCATCTGGGTGGCTCAGTGTGCTGGGCCTCTGACTTGGACTGAGATCATGATTTTCCAGTTAGTAAGCTGGGCCCCCAGACAGGCTCTTTGTTGACACCTCAGAGCCTGGAGCCTGCTTGGGATTCTGTGTCTCCCTCTCTCTGCCCCTCCCCCACTCACACTCTGTCCCTCAAAAATGAATAAATGTTAAAAAAAAAAAAAGTAAAACTTTGCAAATGGAAAATTGGTGGGATACAAAGTGCAACTTGTAAGGACCAACATGAAGACAGTAAGATCCTAATTCTTTCAGTTTACCCTTATATTAACCTTTGGTAGAAAATTTTAAAATTCTCTTTGCTTGGATTCTGATATTTATCTTCCATGGCTTTTAAACTCTCATATTTCTCATATACTGCTTCTCTGGCTGCATTCTGAGTAACTTAATTTCTGTCTTTCCATTCATCAATTATTTTGCAGATATTTTGCAGATATTTTGCAGAGGTGTGGAGACCTCACAGCAGCTGGGAACCCATCGGCTCTTTAACCCATCTGTGGTAGGCAGAATAGTGCAGGTCCCATCCCCATAATGTCCGTGTTCTACACCTGGAAACTGTGACTATGAAAAGCAGAATTAAGGTAGCAGATGGAATTTAGGGTGCTAATCAGCTAACCTTGAGCTGGGAAAATTATGGTGGATTAACCAGGTGAGCCCAGCGTAGTCAGAGGGGTCCATAAAAATGGAAGAGGGAGGCAGATAAAGGAAACTTAGATGGTAACCAGAGAAGGATTTGGCTGGCTTTGAAGATGGAGAAATAGGGTCCCGAGTCAAGGACTATAGTGGTTTCTAGAAGCTGTAAAGGCAACAAAATGGATTCTTCCACTGAGCCTCTAAAGGAACAGTCTTGCTGACACTTTGATTTTGGCACAATGAGACCCATTTCAGACTTCTGACCTCCAGACTGTAAAAAAATAATTTTGTGTTGTTTTAAGCCACTAAATCTGTAGTAATTTGTTACAGCAGCAATAGAAAACAATACACCATTCACTGAAGTTCTTAATTTTAACAGCATATTTACTTTCTAAACAGTATGGTTCTATTTCTAGTATTCTTGGTCATTTTTTTTAACTTTTTAACATTTATTCATTTTTGTGAGACAGAGCCTGAGCGGGGGAGGGGCAGAGAGCGAGGGAGACACATAATCTGAAGCAGGCTCCAGGCTCCGAGCTGTCAGTACAGAGCTCGATGGGGGGCTCGAACCCACGAACCCTGAGATCATGACCTGGGCAGAAGTCAGACACTTGACAGACTGAGCCACCTAGGTGCCCCTCTAGTTTTTTAATAGTCTCCTGTTCTTTGCTAATTCCATCACTTTTTTTTTCTTTCTTTTTCTTTTCTTCCTCTCTCTCTCTCTCTCTTTCTTTCTTTCTTTTGAAAGAGAGTGGTGGGTTGGGCAGAGGGAAAGAATCCCAAGCAGGCTCCATGCTCAGCACAGAACTAGATGTGGCTCTCCATCGCACAACTATGAGATCATGACCTGGGCAGAAATCAGAAGTTGGGTACTTAACTGACTGAACCACCCAGGCACCCCAAATGCCATACTTTAAAAAATACATAGTGGTTTGGTGCCTGGGTGGCTCAGTCAGCTGAGCATCCGACTTGAGCTCAGGTCATGATCTCGCGGTTGATGAGTTCCAGCCCTGTGCTTTGGATTTTGTGTCTCCCTCCCTCTCTCTCTCCGCCCCTCCCCACTCATGCTCTGTCTCTCTCTGTTTCAACAATAAATATAAACATTAAAAATGCATTGTTGTTTTTGTTTTTCATTAAACTCTGAGATAATTACAAAATCACGTGCAGCTGGAAGAAATAATGCAGAGAGATCCATTTATCCTTAACCCAATTTCTTCCGGTGGTAGTATATTCCCGAATTACAGTGCAAGATCACAACCAGGGCATTGGCACTAATACAGTCAAGATACAGAATGTTTCCATCATTACAAAGATGCCTCATGTTGCCCTTTTATACCACACCACTTCCTCTTTAGCCACTGGCAACCACTAATGTGTTCTCCATTTCTGTAATTTGTCATTTCAAGCATGTTGTATAAATAAAAGCATACAGTATATAACATTTGGGGATTGGTTTTGTTTACTCAGCATAAGTGTCTGGAGATTCATTGCATGTATCAATAGTTCTTTCCCTTCTATTGTTGGGTAGCAGTCCATTGAATCACCACACAGATTAAGGCACTTTGTTTAACCATTCACATGCTGAATGACGTCTGGGTTATTTCCAGTTTGGGGCTACTCAGAAGAAAGCTGCTATAGACATTGACACATAGGTTTACGTGTGAACATAATGTCCAGGACTGCAACTTCTGGGTTGTAGGATAGCTACACATTTAGTTTCTTAAGAAACTGCCACATTGTTTTCAAGAGTGCCTGTATCATTTTACATTCCCAGCAGCGATGTATAAATGATCTAGGTCATAGCCTCCTCATCAGCATTTAATACTGTCACAATGTTTTATTTCAGCCATTCTGATACGTGTGCAGTGATAGTGATAGTTTATTGTGGTTTTAATGTGCTAATGATGTTGGACATCTTTTCATGTCTTTTCTGTCATCTGTGTCTCCTCTTGGGTGAAATGTCTCTTCGTATCCCTTGTTCATTTTCTGAGTGGATTGTTTGCTTTCTTACTATTGACTTTTGAGAGTTCTTTATATATTCTTGATACTAGCCCTTTGTTAAATGTGTGGTTTGCAAATAGCATCTTCCATTCCTACCTTGTCTTTTCTTTCTCTTAGTAGCATCTTTCACAGAGCAAAGGGTTTTAGGTTTTATGAAGTCCAATTTATCAATTTTTCCTTTTATGTATCATGCCTTTTATATTAAGTCTAAGAACTCTTTGACAAGCCCTTGATTTCAAAGATTTTTCTCCTTTTTCCCCTAAAAGCATTATAGTTTTATATCAGACACTGAAGCCCATGATCCATTTCAAGTTAAATTTTGTATGAGACTTGAGTCAAGGTCCTCTTTCTTTCTTTCATTGTCAGCCTATAGACGTCCAGGTGCTGTTCCAGCACCATTTGTTAAAGGTAATTTTCCCTTTGTTCCTCCATTAAATCACCTTTGCCCTTTGTGTGGGTCTGTTTCTGGGTTTTTGTTCCATTGATCTACGTGTTTATACCTTTGCCAGTACCATATAGTCTTGAAATTGGGTAGATTCTTCCCATTTTATTCTTCTTTTTCAAAATTGCTTTACCTAGGCTAGTTCCTTTGACTTTTAACATAAATTTTTTTGTTTTATTTTTAATTTTTTTTTAATTTTAGAGAGGGGGAGGGGCAGAGGGAGAGAGAATCTCAAGCAGGTTCCATGCCCATCACAGAGCCCGACACAGGGCTCGACCCCATGACCATGAGATCATGACCTGAGCCAAAGTCCAGAGTCGGACACTTAATTTACTGAGCCACCCAGGTGCTTCATAATAAATTTTGGAAAAATAATCTGGCTGGGACTTTTATGGGAATTGTTTTCTTTTTATTTTTCTTTTTTTCTTTTTTTATTTATTTTTTTTAATGGGAATTGTTTTAAACTTGTACCAGAGAGAATTGACATCTTTACTGTGTTGAGCCTTCCAATCCATGAATATGCTATGTCACTCCATTTATTTAGATCTTTGATTTCTTTCATCAGTGTTTTATAGTCTTCAGCATATGAGGCTTACATATACTTTGTAAGATTTACACTTAAGTATTTCATTAAAAAAAAAAAGCAATTGTATATGTTACAGGGAGGAATGTAACAGCCAATGTGGGAAATAGTTTGGTGGTTCCTCAAAAAGTTAAACATAGAATTACATATGATCCAGCAATTCCACTCCCAGGAATAAACCCAAAAAAACTGAAAAGAGATACTCAAGTTCCTGGAAAATTGTGGACTAAGTGAGATCCTAAGCTCACCTTGTCCCATGGGCACACCTAGATAACAGCCACGTCAGTGCATCCAATCCAGAAAATGACTTGAAGACTGGGAGAACAGACATTCCACAGTTAATTGTAGAGAGGACACATCAAAAAAGATAGGAGAGGCAGAGACAGGGTTGAGAACCAAAGTCCCAGGGAAATTAACCACAAATAGGAGGGACACCACAAGCATGGAGAAGGGAAAAAAACAGACCCTACCTCAGGTACCTTAGATATGGGGGACCTGCACTTAGAAGATGAGCCCCCATAATATTTGGCTTTGAAAACTAGTGGTGTGCCGGAGTCCAGCTCCAGCAGGTCCAGGGTTCCCCTGAAGAATGGACGGTGTCGGCACGAAAGAGATGGGAATCGACGAAAGGGGAAGGAAATGAGAGAGCCACGAGGTTCTTTCAGATCTGCAGGCAGGCATCTCTGCTCTCCAGTCAGGCATCTCTGCACTGCAAGCAGGCATCTCAGCAATGTCCGAAAGTCAGCCTTTTTTATTGAAAAAATGTATGGGGTACAAAACAAGAGTGGCAATTGCCTTAGACAATGATTCTGGATTGACAAATTCATTGGTATGTAAAAATTTCCCAGAACATAGTTTGGTAGAAGACTCATGCATAATCTTTATCAATAGTGATTGACTGTAGGTCATTTAGATGCTTATCATATGAGGAAGGAAGGTATCCTCAGCATTCAAATACAAGGCAATGTTTTTAGCATAGTAAAAGCAAAGGTTAGTTCTTTGTAAGCAGGGTTCAAGCCTGTTTCCTTGAGGGGAAGTAAAACAGGTTTCTCAGGAAATGTAATATTTGCTCCCATAAACACAAAAGAAGAAATTCCTTTAGTCTCCTTCATAAGGTACAATTTAGCATCAGCATAAGAAGGCAAATCACTCGATGGATGGCAGTTGGCAATGTGTCGTGGGGGTTGGTGCTCAAGCAGAAATGGTGAAGTGATAGACAAACAGTAATGGCGGAAAGGTAGACAAGGGTCGCCATCTGACAGCAGGAGCCTTGCAAAACCCGCCTTACCTCACAAGGAGAATCTTCTCAGCTTTGTGAGTCCAGAAACTGGCTTCCGGCATTGGTGCTTAATTAACTTCATGAGTTTTTATAACCAGAGGGGCTTAACTCCAAGTGCTTTAAAAATCAACAGGCTGGAGGGTGATAGGAAACAGGAGTACTCACTCTTAAAGAGACAGCATAACAAAGAACCCCAATGAGACATAGCATAGAGACAGCAATTTGAAAAGCACCTGGGGTGTACCTGAAGGAGTGTGCTGGAGGAGCAGGGATCTTCAGGAGACTTCTCTAAGAACCAAAGAGCTGTCAGGAACCATTTCCCTCTCCCTTCCCTCTAGTCTAGATAGCCAGACACCAGCAGGAAACAGCACTAACACTCTCCATCTACCTTGTTCATACCACATGACTCACCTCCACATTCTCCTGCAGATCTGCCCCATCCAACTGCCCCATTAGGTAGGAGTCTCTCCAAAGCAGCTCCTGCTACATCTCATCCTGAAAGCAGTCCTGCAAGACCACTGTCACTCCAAAGTGACTCCTGCCCAGGGAGAAGGGAAGATAACAACACACACCAGAACACTCACAATCCCAGAAGCCCAACATTATAACTGGCAGTATATAGAGAGTGCCCTGCTCGTCAGTGCATCTGCAGCTCCAGCAGGCATCTGGCCTGATGCCAGGCCCACCCACCAACAAAAGCCTCTCATGGGATGAGGCAAGAAGAGCACCATGCAGTTCGGTGCTACTGCAGCCCCAGAAAATGGGCTGGACAGGCATCTGGTCTGATTGTTGCCACCACCCTGCTATAAGCCCATGAAAATCTCAGACTGACCCCTTAACAGCACAGTGATCAAATCTGGCCCACAAAAGATGAAGTGAGCCATTGCAACCAACTGGACCGAAGGCAAACAAGGCTCAGCCACAATGGTAGAGCACACAAAACCCACACAGGAAACACCCTGAAGTGCTTGGTTCTGGTGAAGAGGGCACATTGTGCTATAGGGCACTACAGGAACTCTTCTTCATAAGGTCACTACTTTCAAGATCAGGAGATGTCATTGACTTCCCTAACATGAAAACAAACATGGGAGTCAGACAAAATGAAGAGACAGAGGAATATGTCCCAAAGGAAGGAAAAGGACAAAACCACAGCAAAAAAGCTAAATGAAATGGAGATAAGCAATATGCTTGATTAAGGATTCAAAGTAATGGTCATAAAGATACTTTTTGGACTTGGGACACCTGGGTGGCTCAGTTGGTTAACCATCAACTTCGGCTCAGGTCATGATCTCATGGTTTGTGGGTTCAAGCCTTGCGTTGGGTTCTGTGCTGACAACTCAGAGCCTGGAGCCTGCTTCAGATTCTGTCTCCCTCTCTCTGCCCCTCCCCTCCCCCCACACTCTGTCTCTCAAAAATAAATAAAAAAATATTTTTAAAAAGATACTTACTGGACTTGGGAAAAGAGTGGAGGACCTCAGTGAGACCCTCAACAAAGAGATAAAAAATATAAAAACCAATTGGAGATGAAGAACTCAATAACTGAAATTAAAAATATACAAGATGGAATCAATAGTAGAGTAGAGGTAGTAGAAGAATGGATCAGCAACCTGGAGGACAGAGTAATGGAAAACAATCAAGCTGAACAGCAAAAAACAAAAAAGAATAATAAAAAGTAACAATAGGTTAAGGGAATTCAGAGACATCATCAAGTGTAATAACATTCACATTATAGGGGTCCCAGAAGGAGAAGAAAGAGAAAAGGAGGCAGAAAATTTATGTGAATAAATAATAGCTAAAAATTTCCCAACAAAATCTTTCCAACAAACTCCACACCAACACATAATAATGAAAATGGCAAAATGTAGTGATTAAGAGAAAATTTTTAAAGTAGGAAGAGAAAACAGTTACATACAAGAGGAACCCCATAAGTCTATCAGCTGATTTTTCAGCAGAAATTTTGCAGGCCAGAAGGGAGTGACATGACATATTCAACGTGCCTGGCACTGATAGCAAGGCTATCATTCAGGATAGAAGGAGAGAGAAAGAGTTTCCCAGAAAAATAAAAGTTAAAGGAATTCATCACCACTAAATCAGCCATACAAGAAACATTCAACAGAATTCTATTTTTAAAAAGTTTATTTATTTATTTTGAGAGCAAGATTGAGAGCAGGGGAGGGGCAGAGAGAGAGGGGAAGAGAGAGAGAGTCCGAAGCAAGCTCCTCACTATTAGTGTAGAGCCTGACGTGGGGCTCGAACTCACAAACTGTGACATCTTGGTCTAAGCCAAAACCAAGAGTCAGTGCTTAACTGACTGAGCCACCCAGGCACCCCTAAATGGAATTCTTTAAAAAAAATTTTTTAAAGTAATCTCTATAGTCAACTTGGGGCTCAAACTCACTACCCTGAGATCAAGAGTTGCATACTCTACTGACTGAGCCACCAGGCACCCCTAAATGAATTCTTTAGAAAGAAAAGGCCATAATGAGGAGTAAGAAAATCATGAAAGGAAAGCATTTCACAGGAAACTACATACATAATAGAAGTAGTAGATCAATCATGTATAAAACCACTACAGAGGTAAAAGGACAAAAGCAATAAAATCAATTATATCTATAAAAATTAGTCAAGGGATTCACAAAACAAAAGGCTGTAAAGTGTGGTATCACATACATAAAATGGGTGAGGGGAGTAAAAATTCAGTGCTTTTAGAATATGTTCAATTTTAAGTGACCATCAACTTAATATAGACTGCTATATACATAAGATGTTATATATGATCCTAATGGTAACCACAAATCAAAGAAATAAAGAAATCCAAGCACATCACTAAAGAAAGCCATCAAACCACAAGTGAAGAGAGCAAGAGTAGAAAGGAACAAAGAAGAACTGCAAAAATGACCATAAGACAAGTAACAAAATGACAACCAGTACATACTATTAATAACTACTTTGAATATAAATGGACTAAATGCTCCAATCAAAAGACACAGGGTGATGGAATGGATAAAAATGTAAGGCCCATCTATATCCTGCCTATAAGAGACTTGCTTCAAACCTAAAGAGACATGCAGATTGAAAGTGAAGGGATGGAGGGGTGCCTGGGTGGCTCAGTCGGTTAAGTGTCTGACTTCGGCTCAGGCCATGATCTCACGGTTGGTGAGTTTGAGCCCCATATCAGGCTCTGCACTATTGGTCAGTGCAGACTGCTTAGGATTCTTTCTCCCTCTCTCAATCTCTCTCTCTCTCTCTCTCTCTCTCAAAAACAAATAAATAAACATTTAGGAAAAAAAGAAAGAAAGTGAAGGGATGGCAAAATATTTACCATGCAGATGGAAGTGAAAAGAAAGCTGGATTAGCAATACTTACATCGGACAAAACAAAGACTGTAACAAAAGACAAAGAAGGAGCGATAAAGGGAACAATCCAGCAAGAGGATACAACAATTGTAAATATTTATGCACTTAACGTGAAGCACCTAAATACATAAAGCAACTATTAGACATAAAGGAAGAAACTGACCGTAATACAATAATACTAGGGGACTTTAACATCCCAGTTATACCAACAGATAGGTTATCCAGATAGAAAATCAACAAGGAAACTGTGGCTTTGAATGACATTTTGGACCACATGAACCTAAGAGATACATTCAGAACATTCCATCCCAAAATAGCAGAATACACATTCTTTTCAAGTGTACATGGAACATTCTCCAGAATAGATCACTTTTTAACAAACCCCTTTTTTTTTTCCCCGTGCTGGTATTTAGCCTTAGATGGAGTTTACCACCCGCTTTGGGCTGCATTCCCAAGCAACCCGACTCCGGGAAGACCCGGGCCCGGCGCGCCGGGGGCCGCTACTGGCCTCACACCGTCCCCGGGCTGGGCCTCGATCAGAAGGACTTGGGCCCCCCACGAGCGGCGCGAGCGGCGCCAGGGAGTGGGTCTTCCGTACGCCATATTTCCCGCGCCCCACCGCAGGGCGGGGATTAGGCGCTGGGCTCTAACAAATCTCAATAAATTTAAAAAGATTGAAATCATATCACACATCTTTTCTGACCACAACGATATTTAACTAGAAATCAATCACAAGAGGGGCACCTGAGTGGCTCAGTCAGTTAAATGTCTGACTCTTGATCTTAGCTCAGGTCTTGAACTCAGGATCGTGACCAAACTCTGTGTTAGGCTCCACAGTGGGCATGGAAAATCAATCACAATAAAAAATTCTGGAAAGAACACAAATACATGGAGACTAAATAACATGCTACTAAACAGTGAATGGGTCAATCAAGAAATCAAAGAGGAAATCAAAAAGTCATGGAGACAAATGAAAGTAAGAACACAACGGTCCAAAATCTTTGAGATGCAGCAAAAGCTAAGAGGGAAGGCTACAACAATACAGGCCTACCTCAAGAAGCAAGAAAAATCTCAAATAAACAACCTAACCTTATACCTAAAGGAGTTAGAAAAATAAGAATAATCAAAGCCCAAAGCCATTAGAATGAAGGAAATACTAAAGATTAGAGCAGAAATAAATGAAAAAAGATTAAAAAAATAGAACAGACCAATGAAACCAGGAGCTGGTTCTTTGTGTTGTTTGTTCATTTTTAAGTAAGCTCTAGGCCCAATGTGGGGTTTGAACACATGACCCTGAGATCAAGAGTCACATGCTCTACTGAGAGAGCCAGCCAGGCATCCCAGGAACTGGTTCCTTAAAAGATCAACAAAATTGAAAAACCATTAGCCAGACTCATCAAAAAGAAGAGAGAGGACTCAAATAAATAAAATCAGAAATAAAGGAAGAGAAATAACAACCAACACCACAGAAGTATATTTATTTATTACTTATAATATTCTCTTACAAGGGATTATAAGAGGATATTATAAAAAATTATATGCCATTAAATTAGACAACTTAGAAGAAATGGATAAATTCCTAGAAACATATAACCTTCCAAAACTGATTCAGGAGGGAATAGATAATTTTAACAGACCAATTATTAGTAATGAAATTGAATCAGTAATCAAAAAACTCCCAAAACACAAAAGTCCAGGACCAGGTGGCTTCTCAGGTGAATTCTACCAAATATTTAAAGAGGAGTCAATACCAATTATTCTCAAACTGTATATGGGAAGGAAAGCTCCCATATTCATTCTATAAGGTCAGCATTACCCTGATGGGTAATATGGGAAGGAAAGCTCCCATATTCATTCTATAAGGTCAGCATTACCCTGATATCAAAACCACATAAAGGTATTACAAAAAAAAAAAAAAAAAAAAAAAGAAAAGAAAAGAAAACTACAGGCCAATATCCCTAATGAACATAGATGCAAAAATCCTCAACAAATATTAGCAAATGGAATCCACCAATACACTAAAAAAATCATCTGCCATGATCAAGTGGGATTTCTTCCAGGGATGTAGGACTAGCTCAATATTCACAAATTAATAGATGTGATACGTCATATTAACAAGAGAAAGAATAAAACCATATGATCATCTCAATAGATGCAGAAAAAGCATTTGACACAGTACAACATCCATTCATGATAAAAACTCTCAACAAAGTAGGGTTAGAGGGAATGTACCTCAACCTAATAAAGGCCATATATGAAAATCCCACAGGTAACATCAGACTCAATGGTGAAAAACTGAGAGTTTTTCTCTAAGATCAGGAACATGACAAGGATATCCAGTCTCACCACTTTTATTCAACTTAGAAATGGAAGTCCAAGCCACAGAAATCAGACAAGAAAAAGAAATAAAAGGCACCCAAATTCATGAGGAAGAAGTAAAACTTTCACTATTTACAAATGACAGGATACTATATATAGAGAAAACCCAAAGACTCCACTAAAAAAAACTACTCTAAATGATAAATGGATTCAGTAAAGTTGTGGATACAAAATAAATATGCAGAAATCAGTTGCCTTTCTATACTCTGCTAATGAAGCAGCAGAAAGTGAAATTAAGAAAGTAATCCCAATTACAATTGCACCAAAATGACAAGAAGAAACCTAACCAAAGAGGTGAAAGAACTATACTCTGAAGACTATAAACACTGATGAAAGAAAGTGAAGATGACACAAATAAATAGAAAGACATTCCATGCTCTTGGATTGGAAGAACATATATTGTTAAAATGTCCATGCTACCCAGAGAAATATACACATTTAATGCAATCTCTATCAAAATAACAGCCTCTTTCACAGAACTAGAATAAATAATCCTAAAATTTTTATGAAACACAAAAGACCCCAAATAGCCAAAGCAATCTTGAAAAAGAAAAGCAAAGCTAGGACATCACAATTCCAGACTTCAAGTTATATTACAAAATGGTAGTAATCAAAACAGTATGGTGCTGGCATAAAAACTTTTGATTTCAGCTTAGCGTTGTGGGATAGAGCCCTGCATTGAAATTATAAGCCTCTGGATCTTATTGAGATCTACTTTACCTAGTTTAATCTGAAACCACTCCAGCAGAAGGCAACGGTCATTGCCTTGATATTGCTAAATGGAGGCAGAAGTTCAGGTTGCCACTTAGCCACCGTTGTCACCCAAGGGTGTACCTTGTTACTGCTGAGTAGAAGTGGGCATTCCAACTCCCCAGTAAGCCTCCACTGGTACCTCCCCAGCTCCTAGGAGTAGGAATGCCTAACTACTGCCCACTATATGGCCTTCACTAATATAACAGGGAAGGGTGGCATTTTTACCACTGGGTGGTGATGATGAAAGTCCTGACCTACCACTTGGCCTGACACCACCCCAGCAGAGAGGGAGGCACCTGGTTACTGCCAGATGGGCAGCTGACGTCCAGGCCCCCTTCATGGTCTCCACGAACACGATGGAGGGTGGGGAAAGAGGGAGGGCCTGCTATTGCTGGGTGGCTTCCTACTCAGCCTTTTCTGACACTACCCTGGTAGTTGTGGTAGGGGACAATGTTACGGTGCCCCATTAGAGCCTGGTTGGGGTGTAAGTCTAGGCTCCCCTCTTGACTTTTTCTGGCATGGGTAGAGATGGGGAGGATCCATAATTTTTCTTTGTGGTGTTTGGCTGGAGAACATATATTCTCTGAAAGTTTTGTTTTGCTAGATTGTCTATTTCTTAGTCCTTTGACTACAGAGTAGGTTTTTCTTGTTTTGCTTGTCTGAACTTGGTGCTTTCAGATTGCTGGTCTCTTCATCTATAAGCCTGAGAAAGCCCAGTGCCATGTTGTCTCAGGTCCTGAGGTCCCTGGCTAGTCTTTCTCTCCCTCTTTTATAGTCTCATTTTATTAGTTGTACTTAAGTAATGGAATAAGGAAGAGTATGTCTACTCCATTTTTTCAGAAGTCAAAATCTCTATATATACTTATGCTGTTCTTGATCAGTATCTCAAAAACTTGGGGATCTAGATGTTTTTCCTGTTCTCACTTATATCATTTTCCTTACCTTAAATTTTTTTAGGTGGACATTCTGAGGACCTAAATTAGAATTACTTTCTTCAGAGGATTTGCATTTGCCTCTGCTGGGAGTGACAAATCTTACAAATTAGGGACCATTTTAGTTCTCTTCAAGCGTCCTAGTTTCATACAGAATTCTCAGGTTGTTTTCCTGTCCTGCAGCAGGATTGCTCAAGGATTAACAGTCAAATTCCAGGGCTATTATTGGCATTTGTACACAAAGATGTCAGGTACAGTGCCAGAAAACAGTTTATCTTCTTTCTTTTTGTGGGAAAGGGATTCGTATACCTTGAAAATTTCCCTTATTTTCTTGTAAGCCCAGAAATGCTTTTCAAACACCGTTACGGTTTATCCAGGAGTTGTCTGTATTGTAGTTGAAGGGCCAAAATCACTGACAGAAATGCAAATCCCTTGTTTATGACATTTGGTAGTACTACCTTAAAAACAACTAGAAAAGCAGTATTCCTCATGATTACCAGATTTTTGTCAAAAGGCCAGACATGAAGGTTTTATTGTTCGTGTTTTAAATTCCTTAATGAAAGTTGACATTTTAGGTGGGTGAGATAGATTACTAGAGTAATATTCTAACCTCAAGTCTATGGTTCAGTTCCACTACAGCAGCTGTAGCTGAAAAGTTCTTTGGTTATTTTATCCAAGAGAACAAACCAAATCTTTATTTTATGTTCCTGCAGCTAGCTCACTTCATTCCAATAACCTGTTTCAAAAGTCCAGCTCACTGCATTCCAGAGATCTGATTTTGTGATAACCAGTGCTGTTTTATTCATGACTCTTCTTTCCTCCATCTGTTCAATAGATAAATTTAAGAAGCCAAGAGTCATATTCGAGCTTCCATAAAACATTTTCCCTCATAATCTTGACTCTTCTACTTTAATATACAGTTCCAAGGATAGCTCTGTATAAGTTTAATTCTTTAATAAGAACATTAATGGTTTCTAATATTTATTATATGTCAGGCTCTGTTCTAAGCTCATTACATATATTTACTTCTCAAAACAATCCTAAGACATAGGTTTTTCACCTGCCCTCACTCTATAGATGAAGAAACTAAGGCACAAAGTAAAAAACCCCAGTCTCCCAGCTAGAACATGGTAGAACTGTTAATTGATCCTAGTCTGTCTGGTACTAGAGTCTATGCAATAATCCTCTAGTACAAACTGTGAAGAGCCAACACCAGACCCAGTATGTGTGATGATATCAGCCTCTAACAAAGTAAAATATAGTACTTTAGTAGGGAATACAGGTTAAACCACAAATACATTTATTTCTCAAAGAACAGTATGCCATTTTTAAATTTAAAAAAAATTATCAGTTGCCTCTGCAGTTTGTTTGTTCTTATTAAGCTGATAATAAAATCCCAGAGCAGAGCAATTCACAAGCACGATCATTAAGTTGCAAATCTCTCCTTTGTCACAGAGCAAGGATACACTCAAATCCAGAAAATAACTTTAAGTGTTCCCAGAAGAGTATCTACATCCATTTGTCATGCATTCCAGTGCCTAATGTCTCCCTTTCCTATCATCTAATCCCTAACCTAGTTTCTTTTTATAGTCTGAAAACAAGGAATCACCTTAGTAAGATATCCCTTCAGAGCACTGTTGAAAATATATTAAACACAGAGATACCTCAGATCCCTGTTCTAAACGTTAAAAATATATTAGCACATACAGAAAATATCTGTAGATATATTCTATTATGTTCTAGTGAGGTTTTTTTCTCCCTGTTTGATAATGTCTTCAATTTCTTCTGAGACTTCTCCTTTGTAGTCATTTGGTTCTATTGCATTTAACTTCTTTTGATACTCCAGTGGCAAACCATTTTCTTTTGCACCTAGGCAAATGACCTAGAAATGGTTAAATTAAAAAAAAAAACCTTTTAGTTAGGAACATGTATTTAATATACAGCTTCATGTGCAGTATGAAATATGAAATACTAGCTTTCAGATAACTCTAGAATAAATAATTATAGGACAAAAATACAGAGACAGGGACATTCTTCTCAAAGTGAGCATGAATGTGCTGGGAGTTTTCAAAGCCCCAGGACACATCCTCATGGAATATCAGTTTTACTCAATAATATGATTTAAGATATTTTAAAATTTAAAAATTTTTAAAACCTAAAGTATAATTAACATACAGTGTTATATTAGTTCAGATACACAATATAATGATTCAACAGTTCTTTTTTTTTTTTTTCCCAACAGTTCTTTACATTACTCAGTGCTCATCATAAGTGTGCTCTTAATTCTCTTCACCTATTTTACCCATCACCTCATCCACCTCCATTCTGGCAAGCACCAGTTTGTTCTGTGTTTAAGAGTCTGGGTATTTTTTTGTTGGTTCATTTGTTTCGTTTCATAAATTCCACATATGAATGAACTCACTTGGTATTTGTCTTTCTGTCTGACTTATCTCACTTAGCACTATACCCTCTAGGTCCATCCATGTTATTCCAAATAGCAAGATCTCATTCCTTTTTAGGACTGAGTAATATTCCATTGCATATATATTGTGTACACACACACACACATCACATCTTATTTATCCATAATTATTGACTATTGATGGACATTTGGATAGCATCCATCATTTGGCTATTGTAAATAATGCTGTGATAAGCATAGGGGTGCATTTTCATTTCCTTTGGGCAAATACCTAGTAGTGAAATTACTGGATCATATGATAGTTCTATTTTTAATTTTTTGAGGAACCTCCCCATAATGGTTTCCACAGTCACTGCACCAATTTGCATTCCCACCAGCAGTGCATCAGTGCATCCACATCCTCACTAACATTTGTTATTTCTTGTGTTTTTGATTCTAGTCATTCCAACTAATTTAAAATATTTTTAAGTTAAGACAAAAAATTATTGTATAAAATTGGCATGATCTGTTAAGAAAAAACAGTTGGTTAAGCATCCGACTTCAGCTCAGGTCATGATCCCATGGTTTGTGAGTTTGAGCCCTACGTGGGGCTCTGTGCTGACAGCTCGGAGCCTGAAGCCTGCTTTGGATTCTGTGTCTCCCACTCTCTCTACCCCTCCCATGCTCCTGCTCTCTCTCTCTCTCTCTGTCTCTCAAAAACAAACATTTAAAAAAAATTTTTAATTTTAAATTTAAATTTATAGTTTATAGGGAGCAGTTTTAGTTTAATCCTGGAGTCTACTCTACCTCTGAATTACACAAGGGAATAAATGGCAACTATGTTCAGTGGTACTTCCCAGATCCATATGAAGCTAACTCATTTAGGCTCCATACTAGACAATTCCAGATTAGGCTCAGGAACTGGGTCATCCACTCCAGCTGCTATGTCCTCATTGGGCCTTCCAATAGTACCTAAGTTTGGATTTCTAAAAAGGGATGGTGGGGGTTTCTATCCCACATTCTTTTTCTATGCTTGTGGGAGTGGTTTCTCTGATTTTGAAAGGCAGTGTGTGACTTTTTTCCCTCCATCCAGGGATGGAAACATTTCAGCAGTAGGAAATATATTTTTGTCTCCATAAAAATAAATCTCGGTGCTATGAAATACTGTTTTGTAGAAGAAAAAAATGATTACAAAAGCCTATGTATAGAATAAATCTAAAAATACACATATATGTGTTATTTTCTACTTTAGGAAAGAAAATATATGTCTACAATTATGGCTCATGTGTATTTCTAAAAGTTTTTTTTTTAATAAATACGTTTTAGGAACATGGTTCTAACATTATAAATAAATCTGAACAGTTTTCAATTTGCATTTGCATATTTGGTAAATAGCATATTTGCATTAAAAACATTTCGATTAAAATGAAGTGATTATGTAGAATTTAACACACACAAAGTCTTTTTAAAACAAGATATTTTTTAGCTTAGCTCAAGTGAAAATTAAAAAGGAATCGCCAGAAGTCTTTATAAGTAGCTTTACCTTTTTATATTGGGGAGATGGGGGAGCACTCTCATAATTTTTCATCTGATAACTTCGGCAGGTTATTTCTTTTCCTTCTTGAGTATAAACATTAACTTCTATTGGGACATATGTTCCACTTTTAACTCCTTCTTGCCTGAAACCAGAACAGCCAAATTTTAACCATATGTGACTTAACCAAGTTAGTTTACTAAATTAAAAATTTAACTGTCTATGGATGTATGTCCTCCCTATGTATTTGGGGATATAGAACATATTATAAATATTACCACTTCAAAAGTAAACTTAGCATTTAAATCAGACTTACTTTTAATTGGAATACTTCTAACAGATCTCTATATTTATTCTATCTGAAAACACGCTTGAATGTAGTTATTTCAATCTTTATACCCCTAAATTGTTCTCCAGGCTACAACAAACTGTTCTGACGCAAGAGAATATCCACCCAGAGAAAAGTAGAGAGATTGGTTCACTCTCATTCACCAGTGACATAAAGTATGAAGCATGTCAGATAATCTGTTCTTATCAAGTCCTACTCTATTCTGCCAGCTTTCTTTGCATACATGTTCTACCATACAACTCTTGAGAGTTCTAGTTATAAAAAAGTATCAAAGCATTTCTAATATGTTGTCAGAGTTTTTAATTATTGTTACTTTTTTACTGACTCAACTGCCACCCTAAAGAATTGGTTATTAAAAACTGACTCTAATAACAATTGAACTGCTTTGAAACCAATAAAAAGATGCAGTAATTACAAACATCTTTGTGCCTTTTCACAGTATGAAACTACAAAGAGATTTTTTTATAAAAGATAAAAAGAACAAAAATAAGGACTTCCATTTTTTACAGAAGAGATTATAAACATCCTCCCCAAATCTCAATCAGAATGTTAATTCCTAGGGCGCCTGGATGGCTCAGTTGGTTAAGTGTCCAACTCTTGATCTCAGCTCAGATCTTGACCTCAGGGTCATCAGTTCAAGCCCCGCAATGGGCTCTATGCTGGGCATGAAGCATACTTAAAAAGAAAAAGTGTGACCCTTCTAGGATTTTTTTTTTTAAATATAAACTCTATGCCCAACATGGGGCTTGAACTCACAACCCTGGTCAAGAATTGCATGCTCTATGGACTGAGCCAGCCAGGCACCCCTAGGCTTTTCTTTTTAGGAAATGCATAATGTAACTTTTATGTTAACTCTAACGTGTAAAGAATGTAGTATATGGTTTGCAAAACTTTGCATATGATCCACTTTCTGAATTAGTTATTAGTTAACTTATAATTAGAAGCCACCTACTCATCCAGAGAACTTAAATTGCTTTTGTTCATTTTCCATACTACTCCCCATACTTCATCGCCAGGACTTTGAAAAATGGTGGCTATACCTCCATGCCAAGTTTCACTTGTTTTGCCTTGGGAATTGCCAAAGTCAAGCTGAAAATCCTACAGAGGAAACCAAAAAGATATGATCAATATCCATGTGAACCAAAATATCCCTTCTCAAAAAAAAAATTTACCTTGAACTCCATGCAATTAAAACATAAGCTTTGAGTTCCTTCTCTGCATAAGAAACTGTAAAAAAAATACAAAGATAAACAAGGACCCAGATCTCAAGGACTTTATTTTTTCCTATTCTTCTTTAAAAATAAAACAAATGCTGAATATATTATATGTATACATATCTTACCATAAACAGGTTTAAAGGTTTAAAAAACTCCGTAATCCCAACGCCTTAATACAACTATTTTCATTTTTGAAAATTACATCCCAGTCTACCTACATACACATAGATTGTAACTTAGAGGCAACCATAGTACACGTAATTGTTGAAGATGGGTAGCTACGTAGGGATTATAACCTCTTCTCCTCTTTTACGTAGGTAGAGAGTACCCTAATAGCATATAACACTACGTTTGCCCTCACGGAGCTGGCATTTGCGGGTGATTTGTATACTTACTAATCTAACATTCATGAATTGTACTACTATATCTATAATAATCATAAGAGCGGCTAACACTAGAACATTACTAGATTATATACCCTGTGCTATGAGCTTGACACGGACTCTCATTTTTATCTTGCCAACAACTTTATCTTACCTAACGGCAAGAAAAACTGTAGTTTATCAAGCAACTTGTCTAAGGTCTCACAACTAATAAGTAATGGAGTCACGTTTCTAGTTTTGCTTCTTCCCTCTTAGGGATGGGTAATCAGAGGAGATAATCCTGGGGAAGATGAAAAACACTTCCCTGGCTGTTTGGTGTAGGAAACTTTCTTTCTATCTTTCCAGACCTTAGTTTCGTTAATAATAATAATAATAATAATAATAAAAGTTGCACTAGATACTAAATCTAAGGTTAAAAATTTGTCTTTGTCACCTTTGTTTTCTTAAAAATGTCAGACACTCAGGAAGAAGGCTGGTTTGAGTACCTTCAGTTGGTGTACTGTCTGTTCTAGGACCAAGTAGCCCTTGCAGGACATCAGGAGCGCGCGTAACAAGTCACAACCACACTAGGTACTGCCTGTCTATGACTAAATCCAAGAGACAATCTTCATTCCTCCTCTTGCTCCACTTTTCTGCTGCTTCTGACATAGTTAACCACCCCGTCTTGATCTGCCTCTTTCTGACTTTCAGACTGTTCCCTGATCTCAATTCCCTTTGCTAAGTCCTCCTCCATACCTGGTCTTTAGATGGTAGAGTTTCTGGGGCTCAATTTAGGCCCCTTTCTCTGTTTCCCAGCAATTTGCTCAAGATGATCTATCTATCCCCTCCAATGATTTCAAATACCACCCAGTATTCCACTTCTCTCTCTCTCTCTTTTTTTTTTTTTTTTTTTTTCCAGGAGTGAAAGGCCAGTGAATGGAGTTTTACAAATAGCAGGTGACAAGTCCTGCAGCGAAGGTGCGGGCGGGAACGGAAAGCAACGGATTCCCTGCCTTGGGGTCGGAGAAGGCGTCTCAGAGGCACCAAGCAAGCGAATGGATCCTGTGAGCGTGCCCCTTCAGCTGGGAGGCACGAGAGGGGCGGCCGGACGTGGGCAGAACGGGCAGCCTATGGGGAAGGTCAGGAGGGGACTCTAGGGGTCGCAGGCGGGCTTGCCCAGGAGGGCAGAACCCAGACGGCGGAGAGAGCCCGGACGTACTCTCATCAGCAAGAGGTGGATTCCCAGCCCTGAGAAAGCGACTTCCCGAAATCCTGCCCCCTCGTCCGCAGGGTGGGCACGACGCCGCAGGGGCCGCGGGCAGCACTGACCTGCAGGCGGGCCACGCAGCAGAACTCGGCTGACGGGTTTCGGAGGTGGATCCGCTCGGTCAGCAGATTGCTACCGTAGGCGAAGTACAGAAAACTCTCCCCCTCCTGGCCCCGGAGGTCCTCACAGCCCGAGTTCGCCATGTTCCAACCGGACACCTGCGCAGCAGCGGTGTCGGAGGTAAGACTGTGGGGAAACGACCGCGAGCATACCAACTTCTGTGGCTAAAGCGCCGGCGACTCTGGAATTAGGGGAAAGGCGGGAAGCGTGGGCCGGGAGAGTCGGATGAGACAGCTCTTCTGATTGGCTGCCGGTCACAAATGTTGAGTCACCCCCTCTGATTG